>VDFB02297516.1:0-78670 GCA_007258455.2 Sequoia sempervirens
AATTTGACAAGCTTTGGCTTGGCCCCTTTCAAATAGCTAAAATTTTGGGAGGCAATGCTTTCTACCTAAAGACTTTAACTGATGAAGACGTCCCATTTCCAATCAACGGGAAGCATATGAAGCATTAATTTCAAGCTTGAGCTCCCATGGGCTCTTTCCTATAAATACATGTGTATAGGTTAGAATCGGTTGTCTTTCTTGCTTTGCTTGCATTTTTCTGCATCATCGTTTTCTATTTTGCTCATTCCCGACTGTTTTATTTTGAAAAGATGTTCTCCGTCTCTTTATGGTGGCCATGCTAATTCAATAAATGGCTTACTTTGTTGTTCATCCTTAGTATTCTCCAGATAAGCATTCATTCTTGACTATTGGTCCCTGAAGGCCGCTTATGAATGATCTTATTTGAACTTTGCCTTAGAACTCAACCCTTGGTTGGATCTCATTACACACATATCAGATCTCGCACAAAACACATATTAATCATTTCTAAAGGACTGTACCATGGTTGCTATGACACCCTAGTGAGTGAAAAAATATTAAGTTTGCTCCAATGACCACTGTGGTCCCCAAAACCATCATAGGCTTCAGTGCGTACCCGATCGAGCAAAAGATAAGTGAGAAAAGGGGCATTGAAAGAAATATCAAAATAAAAGAGAAAAGAAATTCTAAAAACTAAGCAACCGTATGGGTGTGCAGATAACTCTACCGGGGTTATGGACGCCCAGCCAATAGTAGAGCAATATTTGTGGGATCACAGTGACAACTCCATCAGGGCTATGGATGCCTGACTAGTAGTGAAGCAATGTCTAGGTTACTTTTGGTGTTGGACGGTTTATGTAGCTTGCTCGGTTGGATTAGCAACCATTGGTCATAGTTCCGAAGAAAGGAATGAATTCACCACACACATTTCTGAGATGTCCTGTAGATTGACCCAACTAAGGATCCTGTCCTCCCAGTTCACTTTTGGAAGTCTACTCCTGGTCTGCGAAACCAGAGATTTTGGGTCTTGGATGAATACTTACCCTTAGAACGCTCGAGAGAATTTCCCAGCAGAGTCGTCATTTGTTGTGCCCTCATCACACATGCCCCGTTCGAAATGGGGACCCTCTTTTTATTTTTCCTTTTCGAGTCATTTTTATCATTTCCTCATTTTGCGTGCCCTCATTTTCAGTGTCCTAAGCGGTCAACGTACCCCCAAGGTCTCATCTTGGGTTGACCATGTTTCATCCCCTTCAGTTTGGCTGAGTCTTGGTGCCTTGCAGAGTCTCCTTGACAGTTTGCTTCTGCCAACGGCCTTGGGACCTGGCAGGCCCGCCTTACTGGGTTTCCCCGGAGTGTTCGCCGTTCTGAATGGCAGAAGGCTTCTGCCTTCCCAAGCCCTGGGACTCGACTCCCTATTTTCCATCCGGTTAAACTTGCAAATATTTTCAGGATGCCTTCGCGTCCTCTGGGCTCGTCCATCTGGACTTCCGCCCCTGGAACTCCGTGCGGACCTCGCTGTTCCCTATAGCAAATCACTGATAGAACTCCGCCCTCCAAGCCCCAAGATCCCCTCGGTCATTGGTTTGCAAAATAAATTTTAAACAGCTGCCACCTTGCATCTTTCCGGCCCCTGGACCCTAGACCTCCCACCACCGTCTGCGAATTCAAATTCACCAACCAATTTGCTTGTCATAATTGCATTTAATGAAGCCTTCGATGGAAGGCGGGGTATAATATTGGACCCCTACCTATCATTTTCACTTGTCAGGATTGTAGAAGGAGATCATAGTGCTTGCTAGAGAAGATCACTGCCTTCATTGATTGTCTCCCTCACACCCATTGCCATCATTTGGCGACCCTTAGTGGATTGCACACCTCCTCTCATCGGACTCCTGAGATAGGTTTGTTGTTTTTCCCTCCCAAGAAGTTTTTATGATTTTAACTCCTAAGATGATGAACACAAGTTAAAATTACATTTAAAAGATAAAACATGAGATAACGCACAAAACCCACATCCTAGAATTTTTGGAAAACTTCCAAAGCACCCACAAAATTGATACAGAATTTCACCTCATCGCGACCGTTCATCACCCAGGGGCGTTTATGTCCTCCAGGCCTTGGTCTTTCGATGGCCGTCACAACTTGGAAACAAAATAAACTCTCCAAAGTTGCAATTTGTGCTCTCGGGCACAGATCCTCGAACCTCTGTCGTCCAATTTCCGTCAAAATTGAACACTCCAAACGTCAAAAATTTGGCCTCCATTTGGGCTTTCCAAGCCCAGGTCATTGTACCTTTTTTTTTGAAACTCCATGATGATTTTGACATTCCATACAGGGGACTCGACCCATCTGCCCGAGCCCTTGAGCCCAAGCTTTCATTTGCTATGAAACTAAAATTCTTTGAATTTCGATGTCCTTGACCTTGCACAGGCTCCGCCCACTGGGACTCCATCCCATTTCCTTCGTCCTAGAGGGAAAAAAATGCTTGCCTTTCTGACCTTCAGGCTCCGCCCTCCTGCTAGCCGTGAGAACTTGATATAAAAATTTGACGCCCAACCTTGATGTCGGGTCCGGCCTGCCGAGTCAGTCCCTCCAGACTTCCGTCTGATAATCATTGTTTCGAACGATGAAGGTGGAGCGGCTTCTTTGCTCTCAAGGCTTGAGCACCTAAAAATCTAAAAGCAAAAAATATTTCGCCTTCCAGCCCTCAAGGTCCCAAACCTCGAAATTCCCTCCTCAAAATTCCCTTCATCTGTGGCCGCTTCAAACAACCAACCCCTGATAGTTTTTCAGCCTTGTACCTTCGGATGCTGCCAAAATGATCCAAATGACTTCAAATTTGAAATCTGATCTTGACCCACGTGCTCAAATTGGTCCTTCTCCTGTATTGACCTTTTAAACCATCAAAATACGGTCAAATGAAATCACTCAAATTGTCCCACCCCGTTTTCCCTTTTGAAACAACATTCCTCTAGGGAAGTCCAACCCTCGAGGCCTAGATGGTCTGAATCTCCTCTAGTAAATGGATAATGGTGTCTTGAAACAAAGATTTGATTTCATCAGTCATATATTGTCTGAATTGGATTTTGAATAAAATTCATTATTTTATAATCAGTTGTACTCATTGTGTCCATGCTCGCAGGATATATGGAATCATGTGCAGGGCCCTTAGAGGGAACCGCGAACAAAGGAAAGAAGTTAGGAAAGAATCCTTGTGGGAAGGAGGTTAAAGACTAGATGAAGTTCTAGTTCCAGGGTGGACCTCTATGATCAAAAATCACCACGGAATTGAAAGAAATAACAGACACTAATATTGGCTAAGTCAATATTGATGAGTTCACACAAAGGGTCAGAATTCGCCCAAAGACTAACAATGCTAGATTAATCAGGTAGAGAGGAATTGCAAAAGCTGCAGGCATCCCCCCCATCTCTCATTGCCCCTGAGCTAGTGATGGCTTGTCGGTAGGCCAATCAACCTGAGACAAGGACCATCATTGACAGAGATGGTAATATTTTGGTGAACATGTCAGCTGAGGGCATTACAAAGACCTTTCACATTCCTACTTTTGAAGAAATGGAAATGCCCACCATAGATGAATGTAAGGTGGCATGGGATGAAAACCTGATGGGTTGCAAAAGACTGACAAATCAACATTGGCTCAAGGAAAAAAGGGGTAGTGCTGCGAAGGTTCCCCAAGAACTCTTCTGTAGTGATTTCCATGAAAACTACCATGACTTGGTCACCATGCTAAGCTGGGTAATGGGCCTGCCCACCATTGCGTTCTTCCAGAAGTGGATGGTTTATTTTGTTGAGGAGATCCTCCATAGGAACGAGGATGTCACCATGAAGGCCTTGTTCTACTGGGGAGGCATGATAAGCGATTGCTTCCATGAGAAGTTCATGAACGTGAAGAAAAGCTCCAAGTTCTATATGACCTCATATCTAGTGTATTCCTTGGCAGACCAAAGGAAATATAGTGGACTATTTGTAGCACCCAATGAGGAGCTAGGGCAAAGATTGAAAGTCTATGACAGACATCCCCATCTCCAATTCAAAATTTTTAAGAAGGAATACTGTAGGGTCAACGATGCCTTCATTGGTCATGTCATTCAACTACTTGGGGAGGACTTTGAGAGGAGGGTCTCCCACAGTGTGCGGATGTTCCTGAAGCAGTGCGCCTTCCTGTTCCTTCAATTCCCCAAGTTTACCTACATTCGTGCCCAGGGTTTCACTGAAAGACCGAATAGGCTGCCCTGGTATCCCAATGACCGTATTATACTACTAGAGCTCTCTCGGCAACAAAAATTTGGTAGGGGTCTCCTATCCCTTAACCCTCGGTCAGGGCATGTACAAACTACAAACTTCCCAGTGCGCTGGGAATTCAGAAAAGGAGCTGGTGGAATACCACTTCCAACTACACAGTCCTTGCCCATGGATGGACTTGTATGGGCATCTAAGAAAAGTACTAGGGCCAGAGTACGCCCATTTACACAATGTCAAGGATTTCTGGGAAAATTTCTAGGATGACAAGGAGGTGTGTGCTAGGCACTATATGAGGATGACTGCATACTTCGTAAGAAGGGTGCGACTATTCCCCATTCTGGATCAAGTGGAAGAAGATGAAGACACCATCATGGATCCCTAGTATAATGCAGTTTCCAATTTACCATTTCCTACAATCGACCAAAATGAGTAGGAGGTTGATGAACTTGACATCATGAAGAATCCCATCATGGCCCGAACCAAAGAATGGGTTAAAGGACAAGTGAGCTGACTGAAGCAACAAGGAGTGGTCCTGACATATGAAGGGCTAAAGAGTGAGCCTAGTGCCTCTGAATATGTCATTGCCACAACTTCAACAGGTGGGACATCCAAGTCTCCTCCAATCACCAGATCTAAGAAGAGGAAAGAAATGAAAACGGAGCAATCTTTGGATCCCAAAGTATACACAAGGAAAGATGAAAGAGGCTCACCTTCTAAACAGCTCAAGCAAACAAGAGGCACCACAAGGCAACTTGCAATCTAGGAGGGTGAAGAAAAAAGGATAGATCAGTTAGAACCTCTTTCGGCTTTCGATGTCTCAGCTGCCCTATCATCTGCCTCCCTAGCCATGGTTACCACATCCCCACCAGCAGTGGAAATCTTAGTCCATTTTCCCCTTCACCTCCGGTTGAGCCTATAATAGTGATTGAATCTTCCTCCATTGTGACTACTCATCCTTCCTCCGCTGCCATGTCACCTACCACATCACTCCCATTAGCTACAGTGACGACACTAATGCCCGCTACCGCCTTTCTAGAGGCCATCTCAAAACACATGTAGAATCTCCCTTCAGAGCTCTCCTGGATCCTTATGGACCCCACATTTTAGGTGGCCCTAGCGTAGGTCCTTGCTACTACTAAACCTTCACAGCCTCTAGAAGGACTACTGGATATGGAAGCCACCATGTTACTCTCTGAGTGGGAGAGACAGGAACAAGAGGCCTCAAATCCATTTAAAAAGGAAGCTGATGAATAGCATGAACACCCAGAGTATGAACACCGTACAATTGACAGGGTGGCCTACGAGGAGGGAACTGGCTCTTCCGAGAGTGGTGATGAGGAGGAGGATGCCAGTGGTAGGGTCATCCTGCAAACCTTTGATGATGATCTTGAGGAAGAGATGGCCCGATAGATAAAACATGATGAAGAAGAGGCAAAAAAGTCACCTCTTAGAGAAGAAGACGAAGGCGACACGATGACAAAAATGGTGGAAACCCTTGCCAGGGAAAAGCAGTTAGAGATTGTTCCACTTCCTCTTACCGAAGAAGAAAACAAAGAAGAAGATCAACTCGAAGGATACATGCACAAGATTGAACAAATTGAAAACATAAAGAAAAGGACATTGAGGAAGAAGGGAGTTCCCGAGGAGAGTTGATTACTAGACCTCCCATTAAAAACCACACATTTTTCATCGATTATGATGAGGAAGAGGGAGACAACACAAAGGTGAAAGGTGCACAAACAGAGGTCCAAATAAAGAAGGGTGAGGGCGATCAAGAACCACCAAAGGAAGAAATTTACATGCCCAAGTGGTTGGGAAGACAGCTTGAGAAGAGGACTCTCGCTCCTAAGGATGTGAGAGCAAGGCTAGAGGATATCCTAGCCCGAGCACAAAGTTCAGCCAGAAAAGAGAAAAAGCATAAAGTGAGATCCAAAATAACATGGATACTTTTGGGTCCCAAACCACATAGATAGCAACGATCATTGTAGGCCAGGCTGGTGTGAGTTAGAAACATTTCTACCATCAACTTGGGGAATGCTACCAAAGAGCAGAAGGTGGGGCATCTTGAGGAGTCAGTGGCTACAGTGGTGCACCTAATAAAATAGGACAAGGTCTCGAAGGATGAACTCAAAGCACAGGTAGCCGCCTTGAAAAATTACATCCAACAATGGTTTTCGGTGGATGACCTACCTACCACATTTGTGGATCCACCCCAGCTACTATCCAAAGAAAAAATTGACAAATTGGAGAGAAGGAACTTGGACAAGACCACAGAGGCCTAGTTCTGACAAGTCCTATACGTCGGGAAAATGGGTATTGGTCGGGCAGTTCGAACAACCAACAAGTTCTTGGATCTACAACAATCTCTTGAGAGCACGAAGAAGCTCTGCACTGACTTCCCTGCAACATACAACTCCACCTAACGAAAGATTGAGGCCATCCTCCAGTTACCAAAGGCCACATGGGAAAATGAGCTTGCATTCAAAAGGGATGACCACTGTCTGATGGATGTGTGGAGGAAAGAATTTGACAATAGGAAGGAAAGGTTGTAGCAGATAATGAGTAAGGTGGATCCAGACATCGAATGGGTTAAGGAAATTAGGGCGGAATGCACTTGATATCTCAAGCTGATGACTGAGTATGACATGCACGTGGTGCAGATGGATCCCGAGAAGATAAAATCTTACTTTAAGAAGAAAATGGAGGATGGGACATCCAATGAAATAACAGTGGAATTCATGAGTTTTTCCACCCATGCCTTCGACCAATGAGAGTTGTTTAGAGATCAGGGTGTAAAGTATGAGGAAGAATGGAAAAATATTGAAGATAATGCAAAAGAATGGAGCTACCAGATGTTGCGGTATGAGATCATTAAGGTAGACAAGCTTTAGCCAGTTATTCTAAAATTCATGGAATATACAACTTTGAAGAAGCAGAAGGACAACCCTGTTATCAATGAGGAGCTCCCAAAAGAATAGCTGCAACAAAGAGATCAATCAACAAAGGACAAAGTGCTACAGTGTCGTCACTAAAGGACAAAATAGGGAAAGAGACAAGAATGTAATTTTAAATTGTAATATATTGGGGGTGGGTGAAACCCTATTTTTTAATGAATATTGGCCACACAATGAGAATTAATCTTGGCCATTCATTTAACTTTTTGGGCACTATAAATAGGGGTCTCCTCTCATTTGCAAAGGGAGTTGAGTTGTTGTAAAGACATGCTACTAAATTTTTTAATGAAAATACATTGACTCGGTGCATTTTTTGATTTCTTCACATGTTTCATGGTTGAATCTCCATTATTAGATGCTTTACTTAGATTTATATTTTTGTTCTAGTTAGTTGTACTCTTGGTTTGATAGACTTTAGAAATGTTGTTCCGTAGTTGTGAAAATTCCTGCTGTGTAGATGCCTTCTTAGTCCATACTTTTTGCTATTTGCTGCTAGTAGATAGCTGTGTAAAGTTAGTATGGGCTTAAATTCAAAGCTGCTCCAAAATTTATCTTTGTTCATGCATGTATATGGTGAATGAAAGGTGAAATATTTGTAGATCTTAGAAGATAGCAAAAATTTCATGAGACTATGAGATTTCTGGTTAAGTGAAATCTTGTTTTAAGGAAGCTGTCTATTGCAGGAACTCCATAATTATTGTTCAAGGTTAGTTGTAGATCTAGGAACCTTCCATATATCCTATGCTTTTCCTTTTTTTTTAGAAATAGCCTGTGCTAAGGTTCATTGCACATTGTAAAGCCAAAATTGAAGAAAATAGCAATGTTTTGGATTGTTGTTTGAACCTACAACAGAATACACTTTAATTTCCATCTTAGAAGCTTCGGATTTGAAGATCCATCCTGCATTCAAATATGTAAGTTTGGCCTGTGATTACCAACAAAATTACATCAAAATAAACTAAGGAGTTCCATGCAAGTCATGACCTGACACCCGAGAGACCTTGGGGAGATTTTCAACAGCTTGCAGTTGGAGGTTTTGTTTCAAGAGAGGTAGTGCATCTACGCACTGCCGGTGTTGAGAAAGTGTGAAAAAATTACCCATCAACAATTTGGAAGCCTTGGAACCAATTCTTAGGTATATTTTTTCTCAATTTGGTTAAGCTCTTTCTTCCATTGCTTGTATCCATCCTTCATCGTTTCAAGCATACGCAAATTTTTTTGGTTCTAGTCTTGAAAACAAAAAAAATTCACTTGTTCATTTGTCTTTGCAAATCTTGTTCTAGTCTACACTCAATTATTATCTCTGAAACCTAATAAAATATGGGGGGCTCTAATTTTTTAGGAAGATAGAACTAGGGTTTAGGACCTTTCCACCTATTTCCTTCAAGTTTCACTCAACGAAACCTTAGAGATCTTAATCTAGGGATGGAATGAGGGAAAGAGATATGAAATAAGGTGTCCTAGGGTGTGATTAAAGACTAAAAGGGGGTTAAAAACCAAGAAAGGTCTTGGAAGGATAAGAAAATGTAAATAATATGCAAACTTAAGTAAATGACCTAGAAATGAACTCAATCAAAACAGTAAACTAAAGATAAATAAAGGTGCACTTGGAAGCTGAAGAGGCTTGATTTGAGGTCTAAAATGCTGGAAATATTTATTTTTGAAGCACAATAGGACTCATATTCTAGTAGGGGTGATTTAGTCCTAGTTTAGGGTTTCGAGCCGAAATCAAAATCTAGAACTACTAAACCAGGATCTATAGAAAAATCTTGAAATTTGGTATACTGGGACTCCTATACCACAAGTGGAAATTTATTCCTTGTATTAGGGTTGATTTGAAACTCTGATATCCTCTGATATTCTCCTGTAGCTTCTCTCCTATCAAATCCATGATTTTGAATCACTAAATTACAACCTGTAGATGACTTTCCATGATCTTGCAATATAGATGACAACTTTGACAACTTGCAACTTGAAAAAATTTCTCCAATATTTCTCTTCATGTACCTTCAACCTAGATATATAAATCACACATCAAAGAGAGGGAATTTTTTTTTCTTTTAGTGGATAGGGATTTTCTTTCATCAAATTTTGTTTTGGTAATCAAACCTTAAAATGAAATGAAATAGAGAGAAGGAATGATGAATGAACAAGTATGCAATGTTGCAACTCACCAAACCCTTAAACATATGGTTGCAATATTGTATGTAATGGATAGCATGAATTTAGATCTTGAATCTTGATTGAATGATATGGATCTTGACTTGAATGCTTTCTTGAATCATAAGATACCCACATCACAAGTGTTAACTCAAAAATAAGCATGATGCTTGATTCTTGAATAATGCTCCAAAATTATTGATAAACACTCTTGAATGCTCTTGAACACTCTTGTAATCATAAACATGCTAGAATTCTTGATCTCAAAAAGTGTTAGATGACTTGTAAGCTTGCTAGGAGAAAATGTATGAAATAACGTTGTATTAATACTTGTTTATGCCAAATTTCTCGAAATTACAACACTACAAGCCTACATCAAATCTAGGAGAATAAAATACCACCAATAATTGAATTCAAAATTAGGTCCAAGCTAAGCAGGACTCATATGCCAGTTGGGGTGTATAAGTCCTAGTAGGCTAGGCTCAGGATACAAATTTCAAGAAATATTTAGTTTTATGCTAAATTCAAGTTTGGGGACCTGAAACTTAGGTGGGACCCATATGCCCAAGGTGGCGTATGATTCCAAGATCACTAAATCTGGGCCATACAAACCAAAATCATTATATTATGATTGGTCATTACATGTGTCAGGATTATCCTCACAAAGATGCATTAATTAAGGCTTGTGGATGCAAAATAGGACCAAATAAGGCATAAAGAAGCCCAATTTTAGCAAGGAGGGCCCAATCAAGTGTGAAAATGTAGAGGGATACATTTTTCTACACTAAATTTAGCCCCCACTTTAGTGAGAGGAGGAACTTGCTTCAAACTCACACTAAATTAGATAAACTCACATCAAGAGGGGTTCAAATGTACCAATGCTAGTGAGATAAGATGATAACTATCAAGAGGGTTGCGCAAGCCCCTAGGATCAAGATCCTATGGAAAAATAACATAGGCACAAAATTAAACACATGCAAATAATTTAAGGAGTAGAAACAAGGTCCAAGCATGCATTTCCAAAGACAAGGAAAAATAAAAACAATAGGGGTGGATCAATATTTGACCGTTTGTCCCACATGATGTGGATCAAATCTAAGTTGTTTGTCCAAGAATGTTTACAAGTGGAACACGATGTCCACTATGAAAAACAAACACATGCTTACAAGGGCTAGTGGAACCTCAGGCCATCCACTTGGTGAGCTCCTAGAGAAACATACACACACGACCTATATGTACTCACACAAACAAGCAAGTGGATATGGAAAATTCATCCCTAAGTTTGACTCCGATACATAAAACCATACCAAAGCTATACCTCCTAATAAGTTTGATAAGGTGTCACAAAACAATGAAATTTGAGCTTCATGAGGCAAGCATAGCTTCATATGCTTGAAATTCATGAACAAACAAGATGACACCACAGGAAAGCAAAGTGTGTTATGCAAGGTGGCCATATAAAAAATATTACAAAATAATGTAAAGTACGTTCAAAGGAGTTTTTCTTAGTTCATGTAAGGTCTTAACTTAGGGAACATTATTTGTAATTTCTCCAAGAGAAGACCAATTGGAGAATAGAAGATTCATAACTTAGGGGATGCAATGTTTCATATCAAGCCACTAAGAGGAATATAATATGCTAAGAGAGATCACACTCTTGAAGGACATCACACCCAATGTCACCACAAAGAGAAAGATGCATCATATGAAGTAAGAAGACTATGTAATGAAACATGAGTTGCAAAATAATAATGCCAATGTATGCCCCCACTTTTAAAAAATTGCTAAACACCATGTTGTGAGCAATTAATTTAAAGTTGCAAATGATAAATGCTAACAATAAAGAGGACATGAGAGCTTATTTTAAACCCATGCCAAGTCACATGTTTCAAACAGTGCTACGCCATGAAAAGGTTGCTCCTCAGAGAAACCCCAACTGACACCATCCATCCATGATTGATGATGATGATTATCCATTGAGAACTTAATAATAATACTATCTTAGCTGACGAAGAAGATGATTTTATATCCCACACTGGCTTTTGATCCTAATCTCATCATTAGGGATGTGCACATGCCTAATCCTTGATTAGGATGTGCCACATCCTCCAACTTTTGCAATTTGGCTTCTAATCTCTCTTAGCAACCTAACCCTCCTCTAATCTCTCTTAGCCACCTAACCCTCCTATAATCCTTCATTAACTAGCCTAATCAACCTCTCAAGGAATTTTTAATTCCTTTTATCCTTCCAAGGAATATTAAATTCCTTTTTCTTTTCCCCATGTGATCTTTGACTTGTCACATCAAGCCACATTTGAACTCTTCCTAATCTCCCACTTTCCTCTAATATTTCATTAATTTGTCTAATCAAGTACTTGCACAACCTTAATCACTTAATTAGGTCAACCTAATCCCCATGTCATTTATGGAATGTGTCCTAAGTCAACCTTATTAAATACTTTCTCCTTTTGGAGAAGGCACCCCTTTCAACTATGTGAATATTTAATTCACATTTAATCCCCCAATGCATTTCAAAGAATTTTAAATTCTTTCTGTCATTCCCATGTGGATATTTGAGGAATTTTTAATTTCTCACATGTCCTCTCACCCACATGGTGACAAGGACCTCATTTATGAGGAGCTCTTGTCCAAATCCCAAGGTACTATTTAGTACCTCCATGTCATGTACTCTCCTTCCAACTCATTTACACATCATCTTTTTTAAGCCACTTCACATGCCACATGTCAAGATGTGAGGGCTTGTGAGTTCTCAACTCACCATATCCCTAAATCTTGGACATGTTGGTGTAATATCAACTGTCCATTTCTCTAGAGAATTCAAAATTCTCTATAAATACCCCCTCTTTTCTATCATTTTAAGGAGACCATTGTGCTAGCCTTGAACTCTTGTAAATTTTCCATTTGAGCCATACTTAGTCAAATTTCTCATCTTCTTGCAGTCACCATAGCATTTGCATCCATTGTTACCCAACTTCAACCATCTTGCATCCTCATTATTTGCCATCAAAGTAGCATACAACATCAAAGATCGAAGGGCCAACCAAAGAAAAACTCAACAAGGTAAAATTTTCCATTTTGTTTTGTTAAGTTAATCATTTTCCCAATCTTGAGGTGTAGGGTGCTTACAGTTTTTGTTTGCACTCTTTTGTTTTCTGCTCATTTTCTAACATGTATTTTCACCTGTTCCCACCCCAAAAATGAAATCCCAAAATCACATAATGGATCCATAGATTTAGCGTTAGTATGTCTTTGCTACAATTTTTTTAGAGAGCTCGTATATGTCATGATTACCCAAATACTCATGGAATGGGAAGAATGACACAAAGAGAGAGAAAACAAAAAAAATATTTTGGGTCAACACATGGAAGAGACCTAAATTTCTCGACGCCTTGCATCATCCCCAAAAGGAAAACAAAAGACAAAGAAAAGATAAAATAAAATATTTTGGGTCAACATGGAAGAGATCTAAATGTCTCAACACCTTGTGTCATCCCCAAAAGTAAAACACAAGACAAGGAAAAGATAAAGGAAAATATTTAAAGACATAAAGAAGAATGTAGATACAAATAGAGGAATTCCACAAAGAGATGAGTACATCAAACAAAATGGTACGAGGGAGATCACATTACGCACATGTAATCACACACATAAAAAGAAACCAATGTAAAAGAATAGTAAGGAACATGCAAGTAGAAACCTATGAGTAGGTCATTTTCATCCAAATCATGATCATTGTATGCAGAAGGCAGACAACTAGCCAAAGGGACAAGGAAAAATGTGCCACTAGGAAAAGGCTATCTAATTCTTACCCCCACTATGTGTAAGACAAGAATGAGCCAAGATAGGGGATGAGAAAGAGGTCCTTGAATTTTGAAAATGATTTGCAATAAATGTAAAGAATGCAATAGTGAAAATGTTATGATTCTACAATTGTTACATGACAAGGAGCAGAAGGACATTCTTTAAGGGATTATTTATATGATATCAAATTTTTAAAATATTTGTTTTAAAGAACGACACTCATCAGTACTATGTCCAAAAATTATACGATATATACAATGAGATGTTTTTGTGTTCTTAGGATTTGGAAATTTGTTTTCTCGCATGGGTAGTAATGTAATAATTTCTTGAATTAGAATTATATGTAAAGTTATTTTAGTTGGAGACGGCGAACAAGGGAATTGTAGTTTCTTGAGTTTGTAAGGCCTTTGTTGCTTGCTAGATTCAACAATTTCTTGAGTTATATGTCGCGGAGGAGGATCTAAGACAATCCTATCATCCCTATCATTATTATGAGGCATTGGTTGTTCTTTAAGGAGGACACTTATGTCGAGAGGAGGATCTTTATATACTAACCCTTTGGTATCTTTAGTTGGTATTAGCTATAAGATTTCATGTATTTGATGTTCATTTGTTGTATCACATCCTTTTTTGCTTAATATTGTGAATCCTTTTCCATATGTTTCTTCTAGATTTATGGGATTTGTTAGCTCTCAAAAACGCAGGTTGAATGCCTCAAGAGGCTGCCAATCTCTTGATACGATTTAGGGTAACAGACAAGGCCAAGAGAACTCAACCTTCTACTCTCTAGGTGTTGCTAACCTGGGCGGGTGTACCTTTCTGAATGAAGCAGACTTAACTTATGATTTATCCTTCTAAAATGATTTGTCCACAATGGAAAATGGAAGTGAACAAATGAAATCAAACTTAATAGCAATCTTCTGATCTAAATCCTAAAATGCTTAATTAACAGATATAAAGAAACTGAATGAATTCAAATGATGAAATTGCAGAGACCAGTGCCTTATTGGGTATGCGGAGTCAAATGAAACAGAAGGGGGCAACTTATTCTGGCAGAAAATCAAATTGCTGGCATACATTTCTTTTGTAACTTGTACAAACATGCAAGATTATGACTACTAAGCTCTACTTCAATAATCCAAATGAATCTTCCTGATTACTGTGATTACCTAAAAGGATTTAATCTCTACTTGAGAGAGCCAGCCAATTAATCACACAGATACAACAAATGTGCACTGATAAACTAAGAATAAACTTTTCATTTCAATTTAAACAACCAAAAAGAATCAACTTGGAGATAGCTTAGCAATGATTTTCAAAAAATTCAAACATACAATTGACACCAAAAATAACCTACCACACCAACTGATTTTCACTGAATTCGCCATTTGAAAACATGCAACATAGTCTCCAGAATGAGAACTTTATTCTACTGTGCCCATTCCTAATATACTGTATCTATCTATTCTAAAATCTGATGATCATCAATTACAATCGGGGTGCATATATATACACCAACAATTAGGAAACAAATCGCTTCCAAATCATGTCGGCCATAGTGTATGAGTTTGTTAATCATTCACTGAGCAGTCATAAAGACATCCCCGCAGGTATGCCAAAGGCAACTATACCGTCAATCGCTCTTGCGCCCATTGTGTTTCGCCCAGACACTGTGATGTCAGTGAGATATCATACAGATAACAGAATTTTATATCGAAATGTATTTCTTAACGTGCTTTCCGTTCACTGAGGCACAAAGAAATCTCTCACCGATGAGTTCCTTTGGTTCGTTCACAGTTTTCGTAACATTCTAACATCAACAAGACCTCCCGCAGAGCAAACCATGTTTCACCAAAAATTCCTTCATTCATCTTGAGTCGCCGAGACATAAGAAAATTCACGCCGAAATACACATTTCATTTGATTCACTGTCGCTGTGACATATCGCACTTGGGGAGACCTTATAGAGATTGCCCTTTGTTATACCGAAAGTCCACATGAGACACCTTGGTTGTTGTGACATAAAGTGTTTTTTGCCAATGAGTCCATCCATCCCATATATGTCACTGTAACATCCCACTATCGACGAGGCATCTTGTAGATCACTTTGTGTCATACCAAAACACCCGAGCTCACACCAGTTCGCCAAAACAATATAAACCTCTTGCCAAAAGCTACATCAAACTTTGTCGGCAAGACCCGACGGGCTCGCCAAGACCACATATCGCAACACATAAGTCCCACCGAAGTGTATATCATTATGTTGTTGATCGACAAGACAAGGAGACTTCGCCAAGATGTTATGTCAAATAGAATCTCTCACCGAAAGCCACTATGAAGAACCTTTTAAGCTCTATCGGTGAGATGTACACAATCGCGATGACCCCTCACCAAAGACTCCTGTCTGGCCAAAGCGAAACCCATATGTGATGTCAGCGAGACCGAAGGTCACTCACCAAGACCTCCTCCTGAACACCAACTCTCGCCGAAATGAAACTTAAAATGAAAACTATGACTTTGGCCAAAGTAGATCCATACGAGCAAATCAGTAAGACAAAGCAAGTTCGTTATAATAGTACATCGACACCAAAACTCTTGCTGATAAAACTTCAAAATACGCAAGTCGATGAGACCCGACCCATTCGGGGAGACATCACCTCAGTGAAAATACTTATGCCGATATACCCTTCCTCTATCACGGAAACAATATGAAAGTCAAGCCAATAACTGCTAGTGAGTAAAATCCATTCACCACGACACAGGAAACATCTTGCCGATAGGCACACAGACATTTGCAAGCAGAAAAATGGATCGGGGAGACCTTAATGTTGTGACGCCGATATAGACCATAATGTGAAAAATGCATGACATGATGGAATCAAAGGGGCAATATGGAAAAATATGAGTAGAATGTCAAGATGGAAGGGAAGATGTTCCTACGTTAAGGACTCATATGGGAACTCAGGGGGATGAAAATTTGCGAAAATTGTCAAAAATTTATAGTTCCAATAGGAGTTTTGGTCACTTTGTTAACAAAGGATTGATGCACTTGATTAGAGGAACTAGGATCACTTATTATAGGAAGTTTAGGTTTATCTTGTGATTCATTACAAGATGTAAGGTGCCAAACATATCAAGTGGTGGGATGGTAGGGGACGTTGGTTACTTCATGGAAGGATAAAAGGATGCATTAGTCTCAAGGTTTTTAAGGAAATCATTTATGAAGTTGTTCATGCTATCATCATCTTCTCCAATGATGTCAACGTCATGAGAAGGACATGCATTAGGATTTTATTGAGCATGAGTGAGCTCAATTTCATTAGGGTCATTTCCAAAATCACAACTTGACACATCCACTAATAATTTCACGGACATACAAAGCTTACCAAAGCACATATCCATGATGAAATGAAATGTAATAACCTAGAATGGAATTTATAAATGTAATCTTGAAATTAAGAAATGCACAAAATGAACCGAATTAATCTAGATGCAATGAAGTAAATGAAACAAAAACTCAGTAATTTAAAACATAAATCTAACAACAGTAAAAAGAAGCATAGAAACAGGGTTTTTAATGTTGTAAATTGTATAGATTAAGATCTGATGCGGGAATAAATCACCCAAATGGGTGTATGAGTCGTAGTTGGGGTTTTTTAGGGGTTTAAACGCTATAAAATAGTCCACATAGAATACCCAAAAATCAAGAAAAACCAATTGTACTAGGACTAAATTGCCTAGAGGGGCGTATGAGTCCCAACTTAGGGTTTTAACATGAATTTCAAAAAATTATGAGTGAATGTTATGTTTTTTAGTTTAATTATGTCTACACTAAGTGAAATTATAGATTTCAAATTAAATTCAATGATGCAAGAGGAAAAAATGCAACCTATATGCACTTTCACCAATGCAAGATTAAGAAATCCTAGAATAAAAATTAACTAATACAAGACCTAATGTAAATTTAATGCAAGCTAAGTATAGGACTATGATGCACTCCAAATAAAAAATAAGGTGTTATAAAGGCTAGGTTAACCAAAATGAAACCTAAGAAAATAGGGGGGGCTCTAATATTTTGGGAAGATAGAACTAGGGTTTAGGACCTTTCCACCTATTTCCTTCAAGTTTCACTCAAGGAAACCTTAGATATCTCAATATAAGGATGGAATGATCGAAAGATATATGAAATAAGGTGTCCTAGGGTGTGATTAAAGACTAAAAGGGGTTTCACCACCAAGAAAGGGCTTGGAAAGATAAGAAAATGTAAATAATATGCAAACTTAAGTAAATAACCTAGAAATGAATTCAAATTAGAACAATAAACTGGAGATAAACAGAGGTGCACTTGGAAATTGAAGAGGCTTGAGTTGAGGTGTGAAATAATGGAAATACTAATTTATGAAGCACACCGGGACTCATACACTAGTAGGGGTGATTTATTCCAAGTTTAGGGTTTCGGGCTGAAATTAGAATCTAAAATTGCTAAACTGGGATCTATAGAAAAAGCCTAAAATCTGGTATACTAGGACTCATATGCCACAAGTGATGATTTATTCCTAGTATCAGGGTTGATCTAAAACTATGATATCATCTAATTTTCTCCTACAACTTCTCTCCTATCAAATTCTTGATTTTGAATCACTGAATTGCAACCTATAGATGACTTTTTGTGATCTCACAATGTAGATGACAACTTTGAAAACTTGTAACTTGACAACTTTTCTCCAATAGTTTTCATCAATGGACCTTCAATCTAGATCTGAAAATCACACATCAAAGAGAGGGAGAAATGTTTTTTTATTAATGGATAGGGATTTTCCTTGGTCAAACCCCATTTTGGTAATCAAACCTTGAAATGAAATGAAATAGAGAGAAGGAATGATGAATGAAAAAGTATGCAATGTTGTAATTCACCAAACCCTTAAAAAAAGGATGTAATCATGTATGTAATGGATATCATGAATGTAGATCTTGAATCTTGATTGAATGTTATGGATCTTGACTTGAATGCTTGCTTGAATCATAAGATAACTACATCACAAGTGCTAGCTCAAAGACAAACATGATGCATGATGAATTTGACATGATGCTCGATTCTTGAATAATGCTCCAAAATTCTTGATAAACACTCTTGAATGCTCTTGTAATTATAAATTTTCTATAATTCTTGATCTCAAAAAGTGTTAGATGACTTGTAAGCTTGCTAAGAGAAAATATGTGAAATAACCTTGTATTTATACTTGTTTATGCAAAATTTCTCAAAATTACAACACTACAAATCGATATTAGATCTAGGAGAATAAAATATCACCAATAATTGAATTCAAAATTTGGTCCAAGCTAAGCTAGACTCATATGCTAGTTGGGGTGTATGAGTCCTAGTAGGATAGGCTTAGGACACAAATTTCAAGAAATGTTTAGTTTTATGCTAAATTTAGATAAATGGGGCCTCGAAACATAGGTGGCACTCATACGTCCAAGGTGGCATATGAGTCCTAGATTAGTAAATTTGTGCCATACAAACAAAAATCATTAGATTATGATTGGTCATTACATATGTGTTTGGATTATCCTCAAAAAGATGCATTAATTAAGGCTTGTGGATGCAAAATAGGACCAAATAAGGCATAAAAAAGCCTAATTTTAGTAGGGAGGGCCCAAACAAGTTTTAAAATGTAGAGGGATACATTTTTTTACACTACAATCTCCAATCTAATCTTCTGAATGATATTTTTGAACATATTTAGCAAAAAATGGGGATATTTTATGGTGTTGCTTCCTTTTCTTCAACTTATTCTTCTTTTGATTGGGCAGGTACATCTAACTAATAGTCTTCTTTCTCATGGATGTTTTGATGTGAGTCTTCATCAAATATGATATTTGCACTCTCAAAAATATTCCTTGACCTTTTATTATAGAAATTATAGTATTTTCTCCTAGTAGAGTACTGAAGAAAGATTCCTCCATCAAATCTTGAATCAAACTTTCCCATTCCTTCTCCATCTCTTTTGATAAAGCATCTTCTTCCAAAAATTCTAAAATATTTGATAGTTGTTGGTCTCCAATACCAAATCTCATAGGGATTATTGGTGCTATCCACACTTACCTGACCTCTATTGAGAATATAAACAACAATATGAATTGCTTCTTTCCAATACACATCAGGAAACTTAGCTTCATTCAACATTGTTCTTCCCATCTCTAGAAAAATTCTATTGTTCCTTTCCACTACTCTATTTTGTTGAGGAGTTCTAGTAGAAAAATAATGTCTCTTTATCCCATTCTCTTCACAAAATTCTTCAAACTCATGGGATGTGAACTCACCACCTTTATTAGACCTTAAAAACTTGATTCTAGCACACATTTCTTTCTCAACCATTGACTTGAAAATATTAAATCTACTGAAATCTTTTGATTTTTTATTTTAAGAATTTAACCCATGTCATCCTAGAGAAATCATCAATGAGTAAAATTAAATACCTTTCACTTGGAGAATATTTTTCCTCTAAGGTCTGCACATATCAGTATGAATTAGTTCCAAAGGTTTTATGGAATAATAATCCTTGGTTTTAAACCTTACCCTTATCTGCTTCCAAATTTGACATTCCTTGCACATGGTACATGTAGGCTTGCCAATATTTAGCATGTCTCTCACTACTTTCATGGAGCTAATCTTTACCAGGTTATCAAAGTTAATATTCCATGTCCTTTTGTGCCACAACCAACACTCATTTTAAAAATAGCTTCTTTCATTAACTCCCTTTAGATTGTATAGATTGCTTTCTATCCTAGCTCCTTTTGCTACCAATTTTCCAAAGTTTTCTTTTCTGATTTCACAACCCTAATCATGAAATATAATATTATATCCTTTGTTGCACATCTAGATTACATTGATAAGGCTATGCTTGTGACCTTCAACATAAATAACACCTTCAGTTTTGGATTTTCCATTATTGTTTATGGTGCCCTTTCTATAGATCTTTGTTGATGAATTATCTCCAAACTTTACTAATCATCCATTCCATTTTACCAACTTGATGAATTTTCTTTTGTCACCAGTCATGTGACTTGAACACCCACTATCTATTACTTAGAGATTTTTTTTTCCTTGAGCATGAAATTTTATTTGGATAATCACTGAATTTTCATTTCTTATATCCTTGACTTCCTCAACACCATCTACCTTTTGAATTTTTGAGATTTATAAGGTCTTTCAACACCATCTTTATAATGAAGAAATTGAAGAAAGAGGAAGTAGTAGTTCATAGTGAAATAAAATAATAGATGAATATTAGATAAATGGACAATGATATGGTAGACATAATGAAAGATTCTTCATATGATCTTATTTTAGATGTGAAATAGAAGTCCACATGGAGTATTTTAATGCTTCCAAAGAAAATGGAGTATTATAGAAGACCTAAAGGTTGCACAGGAGTTATAATAATTATGAAGAGTCAAGAAAATGATAAATCCCAATAAATAAATTAGAGAGAGGTGGGTCATTAATCATGAGAATATTTTTGTTAAATGGTGATGGTATTGATAAATAACTAGTAGAAAGGAGAAGTATCTTTAGAAATATATTCAAGACTAAATATAAGTGTTATAAATTCATCATAAATAATGGTATTAAAGATATTTTAGTGCCAAAAGAGATAGTTGATAAGTTAAAATTGAAAAGTTTAGAATATCCAAAACCATATAAGATTTCATAATTATAGAAATAAAATAAGGTACTAGTAAGTGAGCAATGTTTGTTAAAATTCAAGATAGGTACATATCATGAGGAGGTATTGCATCATGTTAAAGGATATATTCCATTTATTTTTAGGAATATTTTCCATGGTAGTATGGAACAAATAGAATTGGAAATAGATGATAAGGAAAAGGAAAAATAGATCTAAGTGCAGAAAAAGAGAATCATTTGGGCGGTGACATGAAAGTCTTATCTAAAAAGGTAGAGAAGTCCTATAAAGAACTTGTTAGAAGAAAAAATTACATTCTTTAATAATAAAGATACTCTCAAAGCTAAGAAAAAATTGGTTGGAAAGCTACATAAAACTATTCAAGGTCCATTGAAAAATCTATCCAGGAAAGGGATGTTGTTTTCCTAAGAGTTGATGAGGGTGCAAATGATATAAAGCTTCAAGTAAAAGATATGATAAAGAAGTTACAAGATCATGAAAATGAATAGCAGGGGGTGTTAACAGGTAAGAGAAATTAGAATGAGGGAAAATATGTCGATGATCAACATGTAGATGCAAAAGCAATAGTTGAAGTGTTGAAACTGTAGAAAAATAATGTAAGACTAAGATTAACCACTTAGAAAAGGAAGTAAAAGATAAGAAGAATATCTTATCATCAAAAGAGGAGGTTAATTTTTTTTTGAGAGAGATGCAATCTAAAAGATATGAAGTTGAGAAAATGAAGACAATAATAGAAGGTGTTTCTTATGAAGAAGGGTGCATGGAGACATTAGAAAAAGAGTGTTTGCAAGAATCTAAGGCAGTTTAGAAGTTGAAGGCTATATCAGGCACCTCAAGGCTCAATTAGGAAATGTTCAATTTAACTATAATGATCTTGTAAAGAATTTTGATATATCAAAATTCAAAGGTGTTGTTGTACAACTTATAAAATTTTAAACTACATTAATGGTAAATTTTGAAGGTTCCTTTCATTAAACTCATGTTGTGTAAATAAAAAATTAGGTCTTAATTAAATTAATATTGTTTTTTAAAATTGGATGTTGGAAAATATTGGGTATTATGAAACTTGCAACCCACATACTATAGGATAACCCTCTGCAGGTAACACTCTAGTTGGTTAGTCACCCCTCAGGTGAACCTATTTAGTTTCATGTATCCTCCACCTACAACATCTCTCTAAGCTCTCCATTGTTGAGCTTTGAACAAGAACAATGAAATAATCTATAACCCACTATGTTTTGAACCTACCATTATTTTGTGCATTTATTTTTCAATCATATGAAGAAATTGAAATGCAATTTTTACTCTAACCAAAGATGTGATACATTCTTAGGGTAACTTTCATTACAATATTATTGTGTATTTATAACATAAGGTTTTGATTACATTCATAATATTATGTAAAATTGTAGGTTAGAAAATACTGAGTGTTATAAAACCTACAACCCACATAAATTTGTAAAAATCTCTTCACGTAACAACCTAATTGGTTAGAAAACCATTAGGGAAATTTGTTTAGTTTTATGTATCCATCACTTGCAACTCCTCCTTGAGCTCTCCAACCTTGAGCTTAGAACAAGTAGAATGAAATCACTCACAACCTATTATGTTTTTCTAACCTGTGATTATTTTGTGCATTTACTTTTCCATCACATGAGGAAATTGAAATGAAATATTTACTCTAAGTAATATTTGTGGTAAATTTTAAAGGTTCCTTTATTTACATTTTTTATTTCTAAATAAGAAAAGGTTTTCATTATAATAATTGTAGGCTGGAAAACACTAGATGTTATGAAACCTGTAACCCACATACTATTGTAATACCCTCTACATCAAACAACCCAATTTTTTAGTTACCCCAACGCCAATTTTACTAGTTTTATATATCCCCCACTTGCAACTCCTCCCCAAGCTCTCCACCCTTGAGCTTAGAACAAGCAGAATGCAATCACTCACAACCCATTGTGTTTTTCCAACCTATTATTATTCTATACATTTTATTTTCCATCAAATGAGAAAATTTAAACATAATTTTTACTCTAAGTAATAGTTGCAGTAAATTTTGAAATTTCCTTTCATTACATTCGTACTCTCTAATTAAGAAAAAGTTTTTCATTACTATAATTTCATGTTGGAAAATACTAGGTGTTGCAAAACCTACAACCTACATACTATTATAAGACCCTCTACATGTAACAACCGAATCGGTTAGTCACCCCTTAGGTCAATTTGATTAGTTTTATGTATCTCCCACCTAGGAATCCTCCCTGAGTTCTACACCCTTGAGCTTAGAACAAGTAGAATGCAATCACTCACAACCCACTGTGCTTTCCAACCTATGAATATTTTGTGCATTTTCTTCCATCACATGAGAATATTGAAAGACAAATTTTACTCTAAGTAATAGTTGTGGTATATTTTAAAGGTCCCTTTAATTACATTCATACTCTCTAAATAAGAAAAGGTTTTCATTACTATAATTTCATGTTGGTAAACACTACGTGTTATGAAACCTACAACCTAGACATACTATTATAAACCCATCTAAAAATAACAACCCAATTGGTTAGTTACCCCTCAGGTCAATTTGATTAGTTTTATTTATCCCTCACCTAAAAATCCATCCCAAGCTCTCCACCCTTGAGCTTAGAACAAGTGAAATGCAGTCACTCACAACCCACTGTGTTTTCCAATCTAACATTATTTTTTGCATTTACTTTTCCATCATATGAGGAAATTGAAACATAATTTTTACTCTAAGTAACATTTGTGGTAAATTTTGAATGTTCCTTTCATTACATTCATACTCTCTAAGTAAGATTTTTTTTTCATTACAATAATTACAGGTTGGAAAATACTAGATGTTATGAAACCTGCAACCCACATACTCTTGAGAAACCTTCTACATGTAACAACCCAATCGATTAGTCACCCCTCAGGTCAATTTGATTTTTTTTGCAGATCACCCACCTGTAACTCCTCAAACTGTCCACATTGAGATTAAAACAATAAGAATGTGATCACTCACAAACCACTATGTTTTTCCAACCTGTGATTATTTTAAATGTATTTATTTTTCCATCATATGAGGAAATTTAAATGTAATTTTTACTATAAGTAATAGTTGTGGTAAATTTTGAAAGTGTCTTTCATTACATTTGTACTCTCTAAATAAGAATAAGTTTTCATTAAAACAATTATAGGTTGGAAAACACTGGGTGTTATGAAACCTACAACCAACATACTATTGTAAAACCCTCTACACATAACAAACCAATTGGTTAGTCACCCATTAGGTCAACTTGATTAATTTTATGTATTCCTCACCTAAAAATCCTCCCCAATATCTCCACCCTTGATCTTAGAACAAGCAAAATGCAATCACTGACAACCCACAATGTTTTTCAACTTGTGATTATTTTATCCATTTCTTTTTGCATCATATGAGAAAATAAAAATGAATTTTTTTACTCTAAGTAATATTTGTGGTAAATTTTGAAACTAATATTCATTACATTAGTACTCTCTAAATAAGAAAATATTTTCATTACAACAATTGCATTTTGTAAAACACTGGGTGTTATGAAACCTCCAATCTGCATACTATTGTAAAACTCTCTACACATAACAAACCAATTAGTTAGCCACCCCTCAATTCAATTTATTTGTTTATTGTATCCCTCACCTGCAACTCCTCCCCGAGCTCTTCAATCATGAGCTTTTAACAAGCATAATGAAATCACTCACAACCCACTGTGTTTTTCCAACCTATGATTATTTTGTACATTTATTTTTCCATCACATGAGGAAATTGAAACACAATTTGTAATGTAAATAACATTTGTGGTAAATTTTTAAGGTTACTTTCATTACATTCCTACTCTCTAAATAAGAAAAGGTTTTCATTGCAATAATTGTAGGTTGGAAAACATTGGGTGTTATGAAACCTACAACCCACATAGTTATTGTAAAACCCTCTACATGTAACAAACCAATTGTTTAGTAATCGCTCAGGTCAATTTAATTATTTTTATGTATCCCCCACCTGAAAATCTTCCCCAATCTCTCTACCCTTGAGCTTAGAACAAGCAAAATCCAATCACTCATAACCCACTATGTTTCTCCAACCTGAGATTATATTGTGCATTTATTTTTCCATCATATGAGGAAATTGAAACAAAAATTTTAATCTAATAGCTATGGTAAAATTTTAAGGTTCCTCTCATTACATTTGTACTCTTTAAATAACAAAAAAAAAAAATTACAACAATTAGAGGCTGGAAAATACTAGGTGTTATGAAACCTGCAACCCACATACTATTGTAAAAGCCTCTACATGTAAAAAATAAATATGGTTAGTCACCCCTTAGTTCAATTTTATTAGTTTTGTGTATCCCCCATGTGTAAGCCCTCCCCAATCTCTCCATCCTTGAGCTTAGAATAGGAATGATGTAATCACTCACAACCCACTATTTTTTCCAACCCATGATTATTTGTGCATTTATTTTTGGACATCATATGAGAAAATTAAAATGTAATATTTTACTCTAAGTAATAGTTGTGGTAAATTTTGAAAGTACCTTTCATTACATTCGTACTCTCTAAATAAGAAAATATTTTCATTACAACAATTATAGGTTGGAAAACACTGGGTGTTATGAAACCTATCACCCACATACTATTGTAAAACCCTCTACATGTAACAAACCAATTGGTTAGTCACCCCTTAGGTCAATTTGATTAGTTTTTGTATTCCCCCACCTAAAGCTCCTCCTAGAGCTCTTCAACCATGAGCTTAGAACAAGCATAATAAAATCACTCACAACCCATTGTGTTTTTCCAACAACGAATTATTTTGTGCATTTCTTTTCCATCACGCGAGGAAATTGAAATGCAATTTTTACTCTAAGTAACATTTGTGGTAAATTTTTAAGGTTAATTTCATTACATTCGTACTCTATAAATAAGAAAAGGTTTTCATTACAATAATTGCAAGTTGTAAAACACTGGGTGTTATGAAACTTGGAACCCACATACTGTTGTAAAACCCTATACATCTAACAACCCGATTGGTTTGTCACCCTTCAAGTCAATTTGATTAGTTTTATGTATCCCCCACCTACAAATCCTCCCCAATCTCTCCAACCTTGATCTTATAACAAGCACCCTTGAGCTTAGAACAAGCAAAATGCAATCACTCACAAGCAACTATGTTTTTCCAACATATGATTATTGTGTGTGTTTATTTTTCCATCATATGAGGAAATTGAAACACAATTTTTACTCTAAGTAATAGTTGTGGTAAATTTTGAAAGTTCCTTTATGAGGGATCACAAAGAGAATGAAATAAAAATAAATAATATAATAGTATGGCACATGTGAGTCAACCTATAGCAAGTCATCCACATCCCAATCTTTTTCATCATATGCAAAAGGAAGACAACTAGCCAAAGGGATAATGACAAGTGTCATACTAGGAGCATCACCAGGTTCAACACATGGTGAGTCACTCTTTATAGGAGGATCATCACAATTGTTATCATCTAAGCTCACTGAAGAGGAAAATAATAAATTTAGCTCATTATGCACTTCCTCATCAATTTTAGAAATCTCATCATCATCATCCAAATAAATCACAACTAGAGGCCTAATGATAGTGTCCATATAAGTCTCATGTGTTTGCTATTATGGAAAAGGTGGAGAATAATCATGCTTTGTTTGAGTTAAATTTTTATCTTGATTTTATGTTTTTTCTCTTCTTTTAACTTACGAGAAATAGCACAATGTCTATGCCTACGCTCTTTAGCATTTTTATTTATTTTTGCACAATTTTCAAGTTGTGATTGTGTAGGAGTGGTATTATTAACCACGGGTTTATTTTCTTCTTACAATGAAGGAACATAAGAAACCATGGAAGGTTGTTCAACCATTTTCTCTTTAACTTTATAAACTTTTTTGATCTTAAGAGTAATAATATGACTTATTTGGTTCTCTCTTTGTCTTTCATAGGAGATAGGCAAAGGATTTATCATGGGTTGGTCCTAGTTACTTGGAAGGTATTTTGGTTCAATCATGGTCTCATCAATGATATGAGGCTCAATCATGGGTTGAGGAATGTTACTAAGGGATAATTCTACTACATGATTTTCTTTATACTTTTGATAAGATTTGAAAAATAATTCTTTATGAGGCTTAATAGATTCTATAGGTTCAAACCAAATGAAATCAAATGAGAAATTTCCATAGGAAGACACATGATTAAAGCCACTATGATGTACAATGAATATGTCATTTCAAAATGGAAATTTTAAATATTTATGCACTATCGACGAGACAAAATACATGGAGTGTAGCCATGGGTAACCAAGATTCACATGGAATTGGTTCAACAAAGATATTACGGTGGATGAGACATTCAATTGTTTTGGTCCAAATTTTAAGGGAAGAATGATCAAACCTATCATAGGGAAAGAAAAAACATTATTTTTTTTTGATCCATGCTTTCGATTTTTCATAAGAATCTTGATAAAGTTCATGCACAAATAAGAGTTCCTCGATGATTACATTCTTTGCACACACAAGATTAGTTAATATCCCATTAGTACCTGCTTGTCATTGATTCTTCCAACAATTTAAAGAGGACCATCCAATGCACATGTAATTATGTCATTTTATGAGAAAGCAATGTCAAGAGACATTTTGGTTTGGCCCTTATGAGGTTGAACATCAATTAAGTCAGCCACACATAAGTCTTCTTCATTAGGTCACTCATATTTTCATTATTTATTTCTTGATGTTTGTCAACATTCACCATATCATTCTTAGTGTCACTAGCTTTAACAAAAGAGATATTATGATTTGGCATGGGGTTGGTAAATATTTTCAAATTTTGGTTGGATGGTGCAACAAAATTATTTCCTTGATCATTAACACCACCAATTTGGATGTGATTAAAATCAATGAGGTCTTGCATAATATGTTTAAGATGCTTACATTGTTCTATATTTTATCCATTTTATCAGTGATAATGGAAAAGGCATCTGATTTAAAGTTTGGAGGTAAGGGATTAGTGGTGTCAATGGCTAACAAAAGGTAAGGTAACTAAGTTCTTACTTATAAGTTGCAACATAATGGAGTGAAGGGTATCGAGTAATAGGGTAAATTATCCACTCCTTTCCCTAAATGGATATGGATTTATCATTTTTCTGGTAGCCACTTGGGAGTTAACATGTTGAATTTTTTGAGGTGTATTTATTTGTAGAAAACCCTTATTTTGTTTCTTGAAAGGTTGGAAATTTTTATGGGGGACAAATTCAGATTTCTTAGAATGGTTGGAAGAAGTTTTTATTTCACAATGACTAATTGAATTCTGATAGCCATGAAGGGTCATGCACAAGTGTGTAAGGGAGGGAAATTTCATCATACCAAGTTTTTCTTGGATTTTATCTTGCAAATTTTCAATGAACATTCTTTGAAGATTAACATCATGAATCTTAATGCTGATTGGTGAGTAAAGAAATTAATAATAGGTGATAAATTCTATGACCTTTTCATCATTATTTTGTTTAAATTGCATTAAATCAACTAAGGCCATCTTGGGACCCATGTGCACTTATAAATGGTTAAGAAAGGCATCAATAAGTTCATTGAATGAATGAATTAAGTTGTTCAGTAAAGAACAAAACTACTCCAAGGCAGTGTCTTTCAAGTATCTAGGAAACAATTTATCCAAGAGCTTATCCTTAAAAATGAAGTCACTACATAAGGTTGTGTATGCCAAGACATGGTTACTAGGGTCTCCTTTTCCACCATATTTATCAAATCAAGGAATATCTATACCTTGTGGAATTTTTGCTCTCAATATCTCCAAGGATAAGGGGTTTATTTTGACATATTATGACGGTTGGCCATTTTGACTTTGGTTCAATGTGGCAATTTTTTGCTAGAGGGATGGAAATTTTTGTAAGAGTTGGTTAAGGATGGAATCATTAACTTTGTATTATGGATGGAGGTGAATATGGTGGAGGTTTATATGTATTTGGAGGACAAGTAAATTGTAAGTTTGTGAGGGGAGATGGATTAGGAGATATGATATTTTAATTCAAAAAGCTAAAGGGATTCCCAGTGGTAATACCTAGGGTTGTATTGGTATTGATAGTGGATTTCCTTGATGTAGTAACAATTGGATCAGTGTATGTAGGAATAGAGGCCATAGTTGTAGTAGGAGGAATTGGATTCCCACCTTGACTTTTAGTGTACCCCAAAGTGTGAGCACAAATAGCTACAGTAGAAACATGTTTATCAATAATGTGAGCTAGTCTACACACAATCTCTATTCCTTGCTCATTATCAAGCATTTTCCTCATGTTATTTATGACAAGAAGCGAAGTGCCAACAATGTATTCAGTACTCACAGAGTTTTACATTTTTTTCTAAATCCTCATCCATTTGTTTTAGGTCTTCTTGAGGGACATTAGAAACCATTGTGTCAACATGAGTCATATTTTTTGTTGGAAAAGTAGTCATGTAAAATAAGGTATCAAAGTTATCGTCCATATTGGGTTGACTAGTATCAACACTAGGAGTGAAAGAGTTAGAAAACTCAAGATCCACAATGGATGTAGTAGCATGGGATGACATGAGTCTCGAACTACATCTCACTACAATATTGGTAATGGGACACTAGGTTGTGAAGCTCATAAAAGTTTCACCAAACCTAAGTGTACCCAAAATGAAGAAAGGGCACTATGCAAATGCAATGAACATTAAAAAGTATGAATCAAAATACATGTAAAAATATTTTGCAATTTTTCAGATTTGAAACAAGATAGTCTACTAATTATGCTATGTAAAAACTTGAAAATGATGTATTTTAATGCCAATTTTATTTTCACACAATGCACTCAATTTGACCAACTGAACTTAATGTATGCAATGACAAATTTTCATAATTTCTAAAACTAAAACCCAAATTTAACAATAGAACATAATGAAGCAAACAAAGATATTTAAATTAGGCCCAAAAATTTGAAACAACACCTATATAGGGACTTATTTTCCCTAGGTCAAATGAGTTCTAGGTCAAGGGTATGAAAAATCAAAGTTTGAATTTTGTGCTTAATGTTTGAATTCCCAATTTCAGATTGCAAATTATGGTTTTAGTGACAATTTTCTAGATTTAGGTGTCCTAATGTAAATTAAATTAGTGACAAATGATGAAAAGTGTGACACTTTTTGAAATACAATTTTGACCAAATTTGTGAATGTAAATGACTGAAAATACACCAATATGCAAGTAATACACAAAATCAATGTAATATATATGTATTCTTTTGGATTTTTTTAGATTTTAAACAATGCAAAATACAAATTTAAAACCCTATATGAGATGCAAACTAATGCAATGCAATGCAAACTGATGCAACTCCTAGATCTAGGGTTTGAATGAACTCCAATTTCAGAATTTTATAGTGCAAGAATGTCAGGTTCACCAAAATGAAACATAAAAAATAAGGTTTGATGGATATAGAATGGGGTTATGCACCTATCTTTCTAATTTCATTAGGAAAAAGTGATCCCCAGGATAAGATTAACTTTCAACCCTTAGGTCACAATTCAACCTTAATGGAGATCTTGTTATTTTTCTTATGATTGAGGATGAGGTATATATGCCTGAAATGCACTTTTGGGATCTATGAATGAAAAATACTAAATGAATCCAATTATTCAATGTGAAACTTGAATCATCAATTTAAAAAATAACAAAAACTAAAACAACAAACTTCTGGCATATCTAAAAAGGGGAAGTTGATGTGTACTGGTCACCAAAATTTGTTGTAGAGTTTCCTCCTAGGACAAATTTTTCCTAGGGAAAATGGGTCCTACTATAGGGATCACAATTCTATTTTCATAGTCCTCTTCTCCTAGATATGCACTCACGATTCCTCTGGATCTCATAGTTGGAAAGTCAAAAATAAATTTTGTGAGTTTGTTTTCATGGCTTGAAAACTTTGATGACAACTTTACAAAATTTCACTTTTGGTCAATCTTCAATCCTTCTTCACCTACCAATCTGCACATACAAAGAGAGGGAATTTTTTTTGTTTTTTGTGAATGGGGGTTTGCCTTAGTCAAACCCTATTTTGGTAATTAAACCTTGAAATGAAATGAAACACGATGGAAGGAATGATTAATGAGCAATTCTATGTTGCAACTAACCAAACCCTTGAATGGATATCTTTAGAGGACTAAAGTATAACACATCTCTCCTAGGTCTTGATCTTGCAAGAAATAGCTTAATTGGATGTTGATCTTGATGATTGAATTTTGACTTGAATGCTTGAAACCTACATCACAATGTTATCTCCAAAAACATGCATGAATGAAAATAAATTTGACATGTTGTTTGAGATATTGAATGCTGCAACAGATGACTGAGAAATTTGCTCTTGAATGCTCTTGACAATAATATTTTATCTCAATGAAATTTATTGTACATTTTCTGACACTACAAACCTTATAAAAGGATTGATTCCCAAGAAAATAGGCAAGGAAGATGCAGATTTTCTAGTAGGGGGGATCACCAAAGAAGAAATCAAGAAATCCTTAACCTCCATGAGCAATGATAAATCTCTAGGAGCTGATGTGCTCTCTGTTGAGTTTTACAAGACCTTTTCATATTGGATTTGTGATGACCTAGACTAGGTATACATGGAAGTTATTGATAAAAGAACTCTGGGGAAGAATATAAATAAAGGAATCATAAAATTTTTGTGCAAGGATGGGGATAAAACCTCCATAAAAAATTGGAGGCCAATTACGCTTGTAAATGTCTCATACAAAATATTGGTAAAAATATTAGCCATGAGGCTGACCAACATACTTCCTCAGTTCATAAACAACACCCAAGTTCAGGTTTCATTAAAGGAAAATATATTCTGGAAAATCTTATAGCCAACTAGGAAGCAATGGAATGGTCTAAACTTTCTAAGAAAAAACTTGTCATGCTTTTATTGGATTTTGAAAAAGTGTATGATAGGGTGGAGTGGGATTTTTTGATAATAGTTCTTGAAGTGTTTGGTTTCCCCAAGGAATTTTGTAATATGGTCAATACACTACTAAGCAATGATTCCACAATACTGGTTTACAATTTTTGGCCAAACTGGACACTAAATTGATTTTTTCTAACTAAATCGTCACTTTCGGGCACCTATAGCGGCTAAACCATGAGCAATTTGAAGATGATGCAAACTAGTGATTTGTGACATTTTTTTTTTTAGATTCTAAATATATTTTGTTAAAATAAATTGGAATCAAATTGCACTTCTTTTTCCATCTCCTTCAAAAACTAGTTTTTTTCAATAAACACCATTTTTAAGGAGTGATGCTCACTGTATACAACATAAAAAAATTTCCATGAAGGATAAAATTCTATTTTTTTCGAGTTTAGATTTATAACTATGATATAGATAGCACTTTCATTTTGTTTCATAGTGTTTTATTGAATATTGTTTCCTTAATCAAGTTTTGAAGTCAAACCAATTACAATTCAGACATAGGCGGACTATATACAACATAAATTTTTTTGTATGTATCAAAATTTAATTTACTTTTGTTGGATCAAGGACTTTAATATGTAGTGCACTGATATTTTTCAATTTTTTTTTTATAATCTACTATTTTTCCACATGTGTAGAACATAGAGCTTTATTTTCAGTGAAAAACCTACATTCACAAGAAATAAAAAATAAATATAATAATTAAATTAAATTTATTTAAAATCATACTTTATGGGAAGCTTATAATAATGACTACATACTTAAAAAAATAAAATTAAATGAATTCATTTGATCCCCCAAAAGGTAAATCAAAAGTGATTTTTAATTAGCATTTTGATAGGTGCAAAGGAGACTCCGTTATGGGTATGGTTTAAAAATAGCGGGGTTCTATCCAAGGTGGTTTGATAAAACACTCTTCAATTGGAATACTTTAAATGGAACTTTTCAAGGCTTAATATTTCATTATATTTTCTAAAAATATGTGATTTCAACAAAAATCTGGATCTCCTAGAAATTGTAAACTAGTGTTGTGGGATCACCCTAAGTTATGCAATCACCCAAGTGGAATCCAATGGATCCTTGTCTAAATAATTAATTCTAGAGAGATCTATTAGATAGGGATTCCCTCTAGCCCCTACCTTATTTGTGATTACATATGATGTAATACACTTTTTCCTCAAAGACACAATCATCTCCCCCAAAGTCGAAGGCTAACTCTTTTAAAGAATAGTAAAATCATGAATATTTAGTTTACTAATGATACAAAAATATTTTGGACCTATAAGAATGAAATATTAATAACCTAATGAGAAAGCTCAATATATTTTGCATGGCCTTTGGTGCAAAAATATCTAGGTAGATGTCTATCATGTTAGGATGGTAAAAAACCCCTCTTAATTGGCTACAAAAGTTTGGTTTCCAATGGGGGCCCTAAAAAATAAGTAAGATATCTTGGTATCACCTTTTCAATCAACCCATGCCTAAAGGACATGTGTCTTTGTATTGAAGAAAAGGTTGAGAATAAAATGGATGGGTGGAATAGGTAGTACCTATCACTAGTAGGTAGAATCTAAGTATGCCAGAATGTCCCATCATATACCATCTACTTTTCTTTGTTTGGTTCTTTAACAATTACAAAGTAAAGGATATTCAAAAAAAGGTTAGGAACTTCCTATGGTTGTATGGTAAAGGGAAAAGGAAAAGGCACTTAGTCAAGTGGAACTGGTGCTGCATTGAGAAAGAATGGGGTGGGATTGGCCTTAAAGACCTCAAAAAATAAGGGACAACCCTTGCAGCTAAGTGGATCATTAAAGCCCTTGAGGGAAATTAACCTTGGAAAATATTGGCAAGGAATTATATACAATTGGCAGTTCCAAAATAAGCACAGTCATGGAGAATATTTCCATTCAGTGATCTAATCATTACTAATCATCCAATTGTCCTCATTGGGTCAACGATTTTTAGAAGCCTATGGAGGGCTTGGGAATTAATAAAAGATAAAATTAGTAATCCTAGTTTCGTTATGTATAATAATAACTTTCTTTCCCTCAACAGGTCCATTTGGTGGAACCTAGAGCATAATGGGAAACCCCTTGTGCTTCTTCAAGGCTACTCTGCCAAGAAATGGGAACAAGTCAGAATCCAAACCTTTGATAACATCTTGAAAGATGGGGCGTTGAAAGACCAGGATCTATTGAGGGTTGAATTTAACTTACCCCATTCCATCCTAATATCCTATGTTGTCCTAAAAGAGACCTACAAGAATATTCGTCCCCTTTTTAGTAGAAACCTAACCACTGAGTTCCAAAAAGAGCTCAGGTGGTGGGCATTACGCCATTAATAATTGTTCAGGACAAGTTAATTTACAAGGGTTTAATCCAATCCGAGTCTCTTATTGAACACCTTAATCAAGTCTAGAAGACCAATATCGTCTGTAAAGAATGGAAAAAAAGTCTTTAATGCCATTTGGTCTAATGTAATTTTAATCCTTAAAAATACTATTTTATATGGTTAATTTTGCTCCAAAGGGTTCCTTTAAAAATGAATCATGTTGAAATTGAAATTTGCAGTATCTACAAGAATCCTAAATTTGTAAGCATATTTTATTTGATTATTTTTATGCTAATGAGGTCTAGAAATTATTTTTCAGTGAAATGTTAATTTCAACTAGAAATTGAAAAATTAATTGGAAAGAAAATCTATTTTGTAATGATACGAAAATAGATAAATAATTTAAATTATTTTGGAAATTCTTGGCTAATGAAATAATTTGGCATATCTGGAAGGAAAGGAATGAGGATACAAAAAATGGGCAATGGAGGACCCTTAATGAATCTTCAAAAAGACTCACTATGTTTAATGTTGCAATGTAGGTCACTATTACCATGTAGATCTCTGATGGCAAGTTCTTGAGGCTATTAAGAGATGGCATTGTGTTGGTCAATCAAAATGAGATCAAGTATGGGAACACATGGTGATATAACCAACCCAACCTATCCATTTTTCTAAAGGAATTTGAAGCCTTCTAGAAAGAATTCAATGAAAAAGCTAAAGATGGAAAGAAAAAACAAGAATTCAAGGCACTGAGGCTCCATACTAACGAGGACTGTGTAATAGAGGAAGTTCACTCAAATGAAGAATTGATTACTATTGAGACCTTTGTGGGATAGAGGAATACATGGAGAGAAGGAACTTCTAAAAATTATTCTACAATATCATTTTATTCTATGCCTATCAATCTATAGTGTCATGATACATGTACATCAAGCATATATAGCAGTATATAGCCATGTATAGAAATTTTTTGTATAACAATATATATTAGTGGATAAAAAACTTGACTCAATTTATAGTATAGTATGGTACCAACAACATAGTGCACTGTTGATGCTAGATCTATAACTGGGTTATCATGGTCAAATGAATGTACTCTCTGATGTATTTTGCGCTTAAACTATTATTAATACAAAAAAAAATTATCTTTGCATTAGACTACAAAGTTCTCCATTCAATACAAATATGAGATATTATTATGCAATCTACAATCTCTCCTTCATTATTAGCCAAAAACTAGACTCCTCAAAGTCATCACATGGGTATATTAATCTCTTTAGTTTTCACAAGGGTCTAATTGAAACTATGTGATGTGTGAGTTCATGGGGTTTCAAAGCCAAAATATTTGAACACACCTACACAACACCCAACAACCCTCAAATAAAAATGTCTAAGTTAGTAATATAAGAAATAAAATTGAGAAACAACTTGATGAAGAAAGATCTCCATAGTCCACTTTAAGTGTAGTAACAATTTTAAAGGAAATAAAAGAAATGGATATCAAGAGATTATTGTGTCCCAATTTTTGTATTTTTTAGTAATAAGCTTCATTTGCTTGATATTTATTTCTACCATCTCCTACAAATTCCAAAATATTGTTCTTGGGATTCCACTCCATACCATTCATGGCTACTCGACAAGGTATTTGATGCACTATCTATCCTGTCTAAAAAACAACCTACAAAAATAAGTATAAAATTATTTTTGATTATTTTTCAAATAAATTCAACATTGAAAAGGCTTTTCAAGATCTACTAACCCACCAGATTGTTGAATTTGTTTTAAAATTTCTTAGTATTTTCAACCATGCATTGCTATCAATTATGCAAGGAAAAATGCTAAACCCATATAACAAAATTAATATATGGTAAAATTAGAGAGAAGTTAAAGATTCACATCTATATTGAAATATTGCACCAATCCTTTGATCCCAAAGTCTCATCTAATAGTGATCAATATTTTAGTGCACGAGACACCTTATAAGCCTTTATTCAAAATGATTATTTTTTCCTTGTAAATTGAATTTGTAAGCCTTACTAAAAAATTCATTTTGTACATATCTTATATAGTCATGGTATTCCATGGCATCACATATCTTTGAAGAATTCTATGAAATAGCTCACTATCTAGTTTATGCTTCCGCTTTTTACATATTAGTGGAGATTTTCTAGGGTAAAACTATGTTTTCCCAACATGTTTTTAGTCAACTAAAGGAAAATAGTTTGGTCTTCAAAAACCACACTAGCTGAGAAATAAAAGCTTTTTCCTATGGTATGTAGCATTGTGATTCTTTAAATCTAATTTTTGTTGGTTTTCCTTTTCCCTAATTAGTGGACCATATTTTGGTAGGGTTTTTGGATTTTTCTATTTATAAATTTAAAGAAAAAAATATGGTGGCTAGTCAAAAGAAAATAGGATTTTTTTGATGCTTTTATAATGTTTTGTAGATTGTAGACATGTACTTTTTAATGGTTGGGATTCTATTTCCTGGGTTCTCTAGTGGGCATGTATAGAGGCACGTGTTTTTTGCATGCCTCAAAGTGAGGAAAAAATTCCATGTAGATGAATATAGACTCTTGTTATCAAAATATGAATCTCTATTTTCACTATAGTGACCCATAATTGGACAAAGCACTTGAGAAATTTTATGGTGGGTACAAATTAGGTTTGTAACCTCTCTCTCTCTCCCTCTCTCTCTTTATCTAGAATAATATATATAGTATGACCATTAATGTTCCATTCTTTTTCTACACCTAAGTCTTTTCGTCATGCAACCATGCATAAATAGATAAATAATCAATTAGTTTATATATATGAACCATTGTTCATAACCATAAGTTGTGTTGATTTCTTTCACAATCATATAAGTGAATTAGATAAATAAATAATAATTAAACCTTAATTACAAGGTGTTAATCTAACAATCCTTAATTTTTGTAAATAAATTTTTATTTTGACAAACTAATTCAAGACATCTTATACTAGTTTTTCCCTTGTTTTGGATACAAACACCTTTATTAAATATTAAATTTAGAATTTTTATGTATTTTGGATAATCTATAGTCCCAAATTTGTGTACTAAGATATTTACTTATTATTGCATAAATTATTTATTTTCTCCAAGAAATTTTTATGTGAGATTTTTAATTCCCTTCCATAAATTTGGTGAACTCATCCACTCTTATAACCCCTTAGGGTTTTAGCCAAATAGGGCCTGTCTTCTAATTTTATAAGACATATAAGCATACACAGGAGATTTATGTTATTACACTTAAAATAGCTTGCTAATTCTATGTATCCCATGAAATTGGCTAATATTCTTCATAATTTTGTTTATTGGTGCACCATTTGGTCATGAGATTCTTCAAGGTATTGATGCTAAAAATAATTCTAGTTCTATGTATACTACTTCTTCCCTACTTCCTACCTAACCCTTACCCATTATTGCCACCTCTTTCACCTTTGAGGTTCCTTATGTTCCTTCCTCCAATGTTATATATTTTTCCATTTTCCCACTCATGTCATTTTAAGATGCACAAAATCAAATATTGTAGCTAAATTGTTATTCAAGTATGAACAATCTTCAATAATGCTTAACATTATTTTTATCAACTCAGACCAATATATAAAAATGTTGTTGAAGGATGTATGTTATATAAGACCTATTATTAATGAAAATAAAGATTTATATTATAATTTATGATAATAATGGCTCTCTTGATCATAGTGTCCATATTATATACTATTAAGTTTTTCTATGTGATTGTCTTCTTAAGCTCTAGGTTTATTGTATTGCTTAAATTCATGGGATCTCTCCTAATCCATCATAACAATTAAATTTTCTTCTTAGCTTGTAAAATTATTGTCATATCCAACAACATTATTATGTTTCCCTTTGCCTCCAAAGATATATACTGCAATTGTTTCAATTTGAAATCCCATGCCATGTCCTTATTTTCCTTTTAGAGTTGGAATAGTGCATTGAAATTCTAGAGTATTAATTGGTTGATATCATAGATAGCCAACTAATATTTAAATAACTCCTACAAGCTCTCATTGCTCCTTCTAGAAACTCTAATTCACCTGCCATTATAAAGGCATTTGAAACCCTTATTTTCCAAATGGAATTGCATCAATCTTTAAACCCCTTATGATCTCCTATCTTGATATTGCTTCTATAGAAAATTGCAATGAGCATACAATAAGAATCAATCGTCAACAACTGAATAATCACTACTACCCTCTCATACATTTATCAATCCAATCCTACAATTATATCCTCATTGTTTTAAAATTGAGATTGTAATCAGTAACATAAGTGTATAGATGTTGATACATCTATAACTCAGTTGTAGATCCATAAAAAAAAAAAATCCATTTGTATTTTCTCTTTTTCTAAAAGTAATCAACAAAAGTGAGTGCCAATCATTGGAAAAATAGTATATCGTTAAGGAATTCCATAGCCAAATTAGGAACATCAATACAAAAAGTATGCCAAGCATATATTATGTATATTTAAAATAAATTTCACAAGTTCTAAATAATAACAAATGAATTATACATATTCATATAATACTATGTTTGGGTTTTGTCACTCTGTTTTCCAGCTACAACACAAGAAAAAACATAATTTATTTTAACCAAAAAATTTCCCCGTTAGTTGGCTACTTTTATGAGTTTATTTTAGTTACAAATTTTATCTACTCAAAGCTACTAATATTCAATGCAAGTTTAAGTTATATTTAGGTACTAATATTAGTTTCTTTTAGATATCTCTTTTGGCTTATATCGAGATGTTTTTATTGTCTTTACTTTGGGAAGATGCAATTTATTAGAAACTTGCCTTTTGAAATTAAAAAAAAAAATTAAAAAGGTGCTTTATTCTAATTTGAATGGCCAAGTTCATGGGTCATTATGACCTTGAAACATTTATCTATATTACTCAAAAAAAATCTCATATGAATATTTTTTTCAACATGACAAATCTAGCAAAAAAATAAATTCTACAAATATTGATTGTTGCACAAGTTATCAATTCAATGAGGCTATTATAATATTTTCATTCCTCCAAATGTTTTATTGACTATGATTTTTTATTAAGAATTCATTTTGGTTCAATAAAGAAGTAAAATTTCTCTATTCTTTTTAACCTAGATGGAGTTGTGAATGACATTTATAAATTTTACAGTTCTCATATGCTATTGAAATTTATAATTCTAAGACAAATTTAATCATTTCTCATCCACTTTTTTAGGCTTTCATAGTGTTTTTATTTATTTATTTATGATTTCAAAAAAAATAATAGTCCATAATTCTTAGTTGACAACTAGCCTCCCCATGGTTGAGCTTACCTTGTTTCAAAAACAACTCTAAACTCCACTATATGTAGCCCACAACAAATATCCTATTTCCTTTGCCATAACTGGCTACTTTTTCTAAGGGGTTTGAAGTACAATAATAAGCATACCTTTTAAAATACGTGCTATGGTCATAAGACTCAAGACCACCTTTATTTTTATTCTTTATATGCTCTCTTACAAATCCACACCATTGTCCTAAAAAAAATTGTAACTTGCAAACAATTATTTGGCACTTGTTCTCTCTCTCTCTCTCCCTATGTCTATTTATGCTAGCCTTTACTCATTTTTCTACAAGGCTCTTATTATATTATAGTTGTTCTTATACAAAGGGGTTGTCCAAGTACTATCTAAATTTAGATAGTCAATTATAAAGGAATTCAAGCATCTTAAAGTTCACTTTCAAATTGTTGAAATAGTTCTATTATGGTTAAGATCTCATATTTTAAAGCCCTCTTGTTGTGTATTTGATAATTAGTTGTACAGTTAAGGAAAACACATTAACTTTAACTTTTGAATCAATGAATAATAAATAACATTCTCAAAATTTTCAAGAAGTTGAAGCATCAAACTTACCATCTCATGGAAAAATCAATCCTACTTGAGTTCAATCAAGAACTTATGAAACAATGACAAGACTTTCAATATCTTCAAGAACTACTCATTACCCATGATGACCATACATCAACAATTAATGGTCCATTTATTGGGAGCCTAAATTAAAAATAGTCATGATGATAAGGATATGTTTGAAGTTTTCATCAACTGGCCAAATTTATATCAAAATGCCTTTTGTCATAGACAAGAACATATGTGAATGGATGAACTCTAATGCTAAAAATCAAAAGAAACCATCCTTTATAGGTTGTGATGATAGAATAATGACATGATGCTCCAATCTTAAGTTTCCTTTCCATTACGTTTTTTTTGACAAACTCAAAAGAAGGGAAGAAACAAATGATGCTCCAATCTTAAGTTTCCTTTTCATTACTTTTTTTTGACAAACTCAAATGAAAGGAAGAAACAAACTAAGTGGTGTACCCAACCTAGTCAAAGACTAAAAATGAATTTTGATGGGGCTTCTAAAGGAAACCCAAGAGCTTCAAGTGTAGGATACATAATAAAACATGAGCATAGTTGTATAACATTGTCATTGTCAAAGAAACTATTGAACATAACTAATAATGAAGCAAAGTTTGAAGCTCTAGTCAATGATCTTTGAATTTGTAAGATGAAAGATATGAAGACCATTGACATTGAGGGAGATTCCAAATTTTGTATTGAAGCCATCAAGAATAAGAAGATACTAAGTTTGAAATTGCATGCACTAGCTATCCAACCTTCAAGATGCACTTTATGCATCAGATGACATTATACCATGCCTATACTGTACACTTCCCACATAAGTTTGCACATGATTTTGTCAGAAATGTGCACCATATTTATTCAACTGAATAATCACGAAAACCTATTCTACAAAAATATAATATTCATGATAACTAAATATTGATAATCGAATGATAATAATCTAATAAAATACATATATAACATAATAAGATGTACATTTATTAAAAGACTGCAAAAATCATGTCTCAACCTCAAATTCTACACTCTAAAACCCCAAGATTTGAGCTAGAGACGTGATTTTTGCAACCCTTTAATAGATGTACATCTTATTATTATGTTACACATGTATTTTATTAGATTATTGTCATCCGATTATCAATATCTAGTTAGCAGGAATATTATATTTTTGAATCGCAGATTTTCACGATTCTTCGAATAGATATGATACACATTTCTGATAAAATTGTATGTACTTATGTGAGACAATATGATATAATGCCATCTGATACATCCTGATAACTGGATAGCCAATGCAAAAATTGCAAGCTTAAATAGACATCATTTGGTCTCTATTGAGGGACCTACAGGATTTCACTTTTTCCCATGTTAACAGAGAATCCAACAAAGTTGTTCACCTCCTAGCCAGCTGGGCGGTAGTACAAAATGAGATTTTTCTAATTGTAGATTGTGAATGGATGTGGTCTAGTTTGGATCAAAATTTTGGAGGAAAAAAATCCAAAAAATGAAGGATAAAGTGGCTCAATCTTCTATGGCGACTGATCATTCCTCAAAATTAATTGACACTTGTATCATGAGAATCAAATTGAATCGACCTCGAATCAATAATGGCGGTGGCCCATAGCCATGCTTCTTGAGTTAAACATTTGATTGCATCGAACAACTTAGTAATGAAATTTTTTAAGGCACGTTGAGAAACTTAGTCTAGCCCATCAATGTTTAGATGTTTCATTCTTTATTCGACTAGCCTAAATGGCTAGTAGAGGACTGCTTGAACTAGAATGCAACTGTACTGAACTAGGATAGCTCCAATGGAGTGAACTCGAAAATCTTGAATATTATCAGTTCTCCTTGTTGGTTAAAGGAGCATTCTTCCCAAATGTGGTGCAAGCATCTGTCAAATCAAGTTGGGGAGAAGTTCTTGCTGATGCTCTCCTGAGGAACTGAAGGAAAAGGCCATGAAAGCAATTTCAAAAGTGAAGCTTCTCCCAACCAAAAAGGGGACATAGTGCTGGAATACTAATTTCAGTGCTGTAAAGAAGATAAAAATCACTTGTCAAGCCTTACAACTATTCAGAGAAGGTTTGGTAAAAAAAAAATGGAGACATTCCACTTCTATATGTCAGTACCAGGACTTATTAGCTCTAGCTCAGACTGTTCAAGCCCCCAAGGTTGCCGAGGGTCTTTGTTTTCTAATGTTTCTCGGAACCTCTATGTAATGTAATCTTTGCTCAAACTGGAGTGGATGTAACTTTTCGAATGATTTTAATGAAATGGTTACCCACAAATTTGGTAATACATTATCTATTATATATTTTATTTACTTATTTACATTTTTTTTTAAAATTATTTGCTATTTGTACAAATGTTTCAAATATGATTAATTTGAAAGGTTTTAAAGTCACAATTTGAACTTCTTTTAGATTAGTTCACAAAAATTTGGTAGTAAAGTTCAAGTTTTTTGTGATCATATTTAGAAATTTCAATAAAATTTTATTTATTGGGGATGCTAAGAACATGACAAATATTTAGAATTTAGTGTTGTCAAAATCAAGTAATGGCACTTAGTAAACATTAATTATGTTAAAGTTTTAAATTCATTAGTCTATGTTTCAAGTATTCTACATACCAATAACCAAACAATAATGATCTAAATTTGTTTCCTCTAATTAAATCTTTAAATTAATCATAACCACCATAAGATCAGCAAGAACATGACACAATGCCTCCCTTGTTTTGTATAATGACGTTTTGATTGAAAATAAATTGAATACTTTGTATAATAAATCTAGTTATTTGAGTTGTATACAAATTTTAAAATACAAATGAAACAAATAAAAGATTAACCACATTTTCATTAAATCTTAATATTATACTTTTCTATAACTATTTAATTTTTAAAATAATTACATACTCATACAACTAAACTTTTATTCTGAATTATGATATTCAATTATCATCTAAAAAAAATTCAATTATTATCTAAAAAATTAACTAGAATAAAATGAGTGTATAACTATCATTGCAACCATCCATGCTTTACAATTATATAAACAATTTTATCAAAATTAGTTTTCATATATTTAAAAACTTGTATTAATAGTTGTAATCTGATGCACACTGGTACTAATAGAAATTACATATATAATGATCCAATTGAAATGCACCCCAACTTACTTTGATGTTTAATATTGATATAATTTTTTATTTATATAATAAAAATTACATATAACTTATGAATAACAAAATGACAAATAATATTTAATCATTTATCAAGAGAAAATATTTTTAACATAGAGCAATAAGAATTGAAACCTAGGTATCATAACACAACCTTAGAAAAATGAATGAGAACTGCAATTTGTATTCCACAAGACATATCCACGTGACTACTTAGAGAAAATAGTTTATTAAAAAGGGCTTCACAGTCCCATTATAAAAACTGTATATCAGTTCTTGCATTGTTAAATAAAAACAGCTTACAGAAAACAATCTCCAGAAAAACACGTTTTCATTTTATCCATAGTTTTTGTCATCTTATGGTTTTCAGGCGATCTACTCAAACAAAACCATGTAGAAACTTGACATAGTTTCAAAAAAATAGTTTAATAAACTTAGGTTTTCACAGTCCCATTATAAAAACTGTGTATCAGTTCTTCCATAGGTTATAAAAACACTTTAAAGAAGTGTCTTCATAGTTTATAAAATATCCTTCAGAAAGTATTTGAAAAAGACGTTTTACTTTTTTCTTAAGGTTTTCAGGGGATCTATTCAAACAAGATCATGTTTTCACTGATATTTTGCTAAATGACTGTAAAAACCCTTCAATTGTTTGGGAAAAAAGCTGTGCATGCACGCTCAAAAAACAGCAGGAGAGAAAACATCACTTAACGGCGTAGTTGAAACCAATGAAGCCCAGAGCAGCTCCAGGGCCTGCAACAATTGTTAATTTCAAGCAAACTCGATTAACAATTGGAATAGAAATTACATCCAAATCTTCTAGAAAGAGCATGTAACAGAATGTTTAAAACCCACCTCATCTGCTCCAACACTTATAGTCTTCTCCTCTACTTCACTTAAATTTTTCACATCGAGCTGATTCAGCAACTCAATACCTGTGATTGTCGAACTGGGAGTTACGTTCAAGTCATCTGTTATTATAAATGTAACAATATCTTTCACATAACCCTCGCTGCTTTCCCCACCTCTAACTTGGCTTCTACTTTGACAGGCTTTGGCATGGAATACTACAGGGCAGTTCAGAGCACGCCCACAATCACAGGTTTCGTCAGGGTTAGTGCTTATAGAGTGAAAAGTATGGTTGTCTTGTCGAGCTTTTCTGCAGATATAAAACGAACTTCTCATATCATCAATCAGAAGATTTTGGCTGGAATATTTTGACACAAGTCTTGGCTCTAGCAGCTCAGATTTGTCACCATTCATGTACAGTGAGGGAAGCTTTTCTATAGCAACATATAGATTGGTAACAGAGGCAACTTTCTTTGAGCTTCCTGATGCTGAAAGCAATTTGATCACCGAACCCAGTGGCAAAGTGAGAAAGCTGAAGAGCAGGTCCACAAAATCTTTTCCAGCCTCAGCATAAATTATTTTCCTGTTTTTCTTGCTAATCAGAAGCCTGACTCTCATGCGTTGAGAATTCTTGTCTGCCATTTCCATTTACTCTCCGCAAGATTAGAGGTGACAAACACAAAATAGGCAAGCAAAAGATCTGACCAATATATATGACAGATTCCCCACTTCGTTTAATTTAGAGGGGATGTACCTGTTCTGATAATGTACAGAGTGTCCATTAGAATTGGCTATAAAGTGGCTTCAATTTCCTGTCAAATATTGAACGTAACTGTGTACTTGCCCTCTGAAATGCACCCCAAGTTCTCTGGAATGAATTATTCTAGGGATACTTAAGATTTGCACCGTAGCACTGAAGTACTGTGAATAGATTTTTTGGGCATACTTATAAGCATTAGAATTTAATGGTTGCAGTAGTACGAAGGATGGAGTATTACGATGTGAATGAATTACAACTGTCCAAAAAAATCAGATTACTGTACCGCTTAAATATCAGAACTTTTCGGTTCAAAGAGCAAATTTTAATAGGGTGACAATTTACGAGTTTTATAAGTATAATAGATATACATTTTTTCTTGCCAAGGAAAAATTCATAATATCATATTGAATAAGGATATTACATTTTGTAGAAGCTAAAAAGCCTTCAAGGGTGAAAAATAGAAAGAAAAAATATGAAGAAGGCATAGCAAAGGTGCTGCCAGAAATAGGCAGCAGCCAACAAAAAAAGCCAAAAAAAAATAGGGCAAAGAAACAAAGAGACAGTTGTCTGAAAAATAAAAATAAAGACGACACACTAAAAAATGGTGAATGCAACCAAATAGTGGGAAAAAAAGCAGTGATTAGGAAGAAAGAGCAAAGCCATAGAAGAAAAGTGGACAAGAGAATCATGAATGATTGGTCATAGAGAGGTTATAAGGTGACAAGATAGAACCTGCCAAGTGTTCAATTAGTTCCCAGCTATACGCAGTCAAATGTAAGCTTGCCTTTGAAAGTGTATCTACCTCCATTTATATTCCCTTTAAACATGTGTGAAGGATATATGGACAAAGGTAAGTCTCAACCTATTAATCAAAGCTTTGATAAGCATGAGGATGATATTTTCAATATAATAGATCCCCTTTATCCATTTGATGATGACCTCTGAATCACCAAAGACTTGTAATTGATCCATCTTTTTGTCCTTGGCCAAAGTCAACAAAAGTTTCAAAGCCATAATCTTTGCAAAATTATTTGTACTACTGCCCAAACCAACACTAAAAGAGATATAATGGTTTGGATTGTAAAATATTATGCCACTCGCCCTATAGAGAGCAGAATTACCTTGACTAGCCCCATCAAAGAAACCCCAAGGATGAGATTTATCAATTAATGGAAGAGTTATGGATCTTAGAATATTCACCTTAGGGATATTCTAAAAGTGTACAAAAATATATTCAATCTAAGATGTGCATTGGAAGGCGGGAATCAACTTATTTTGAAAAATTACAACATTCCTAGCCAACCAAATATCCTAGGAAATTAGAAGAGGTAGAGTCCTATAGGAATGTAGTGACCTATGATTATAGCAATTTTCAAAACAATTCAACAGACTATTTCCATTCCTAACGTTCCTTTGACCAATCAATGTTTCTATATATCAAACCAAACTTTGATAGTGTAAGAACAATTGAATAAAAGGTGGTCAATAGATTCCAAATCAATCAAGAATAGATAATAGCGTCTCAAACCTTGGCAACTCCTTTTCTGCAACACATCCCAAGTCAATACTTTTATTTTGGAGTACAAGCCAAATAAACATTTTGGTCTTATGAGGAGCATGAATCTTCCAAATACACTTACACCACTAACTATCAACATCATGGTTCCTTTGAGGAAATAAAGTCTTGTATCCCAAACTAACATTATACACCCCTTGGACAATATTCTTAGACCAAACCAAAAGATCTTCCTCGTTGTTGATTTCAACATGACTCCACTTTAGCCTGTTAACATAATCACTCCAAATTTCATAATACACTCCAAACAAACCTAACCAATCAACAGATTTCCACCCTTATTGTCAAAATTGGTGGTATTAGGATCAACAACTTGTGCAAGAGTATTAATGCCTTTCTCTGATAACAGATTTATAAGATCCTCAAGGAGAAGGAAAGCTTCACCACAACCAACCCAAGGATCAACCCCCACTTTGACATTTTCACCATTTCCCACCTTCCAAGATAACCAAATACCAATAATGGGGAAAGAAATAATAACAACCTTCCAGATAATAGAGGCTTTTCGAGAAGTTCTAACCAAACATCTAATCCAATCAACAATGGGTTTTGGAGCAATATACTTTTGGTAAATTGTTTTATACCTCATTCCCCTTGTCAAAATGAGTCTTGAAACACTGTTGGCAATGAGAGCAGCTAAAAATAATTAATATTTTTTAGTCCCCAACCCCCTTCATCCTTTGGCTTAGAAACATACAACTAATTTGTAAGTGGAATACTTAATTTGTCCTTTTCCCTTTCCAAAAAAATGTGAAGAATTTTTTCCTTATTGTTTCCATCACACACTTAGGAATGTGAGATAAAAAAAGCCAAAAAAATAGGTATAGCTTCCAAAAAATATTTGATCAAAGTATTTCTCCAATGGAAAGTCATTTGTTGCACCACAAGTTGATACCTTGCCAATCATCTAAAACCAATCATTTTTGTCATAACCATTTGGTTTCAAGTGAAATCCTAGGTATTTAAAACCAACTTGTAGATCCAAATGTTGATAGGGAAACATATCTAGAATCCAATTATGAAGGTCTATTTGAATTCTGTTAAGAGAGATAGTGGACTTAAGTATGTTGCTAGTACATGAGTGGTTGGTTGTTGTCCTTTATGTCAACATTCTTATGTTTGTGTTGTCATTGATGTCAACTGGTTCATACTATTCGTGATTGTTGGAAGACTATGTTGTTGCATTAATGTGTTTGTGGTGATGCTTTGATTAGTTTCATTATGTTGTCATTGGTAAGTGCTATTGGCATTGTCAATCTTTAGTGTTGCTTTTATAAGATTATATTGAGTTGGTTGGCTATATTAATGTGTTACAGTAGGTTTGGTGGTGTTGAGGAAATGCTAAAGATAATGAGAATGTGTTTCTAGTGCTTGGTTTCCCAGTTCTTTTGAAAAAAATTGAATAAAAGAAGAAATAGTGTGGTTGAGTGGTGTTCTGGCATACAAAGAGGTTTGAATCTAGTTTTCCTCTACATTTCTTCTATGTTGAAGATCTGCTTGTGTAGTTTGGATATGTTGATTTAAGTTATTTATAAGTATTATATCTATATTTTCTTGGTCTGGATCATATTGTGCAGAGAAAGTTATGTTTACGAGTGTGTGAACTATGTATTTCACAGTGGTGTCTACGAGAAATGGTTTTGCTTCACATTTCTCTACAATTTGGTTTATAGTCTTGCAGTTCTAGAAATGTGTTCATAAGGTTCATATCTACCTTCATTTAAATTTGTTCATGGTTTGGTGCTTTGCAAGTTGATTTCTTGAGTTACAGTATGTGGAATATTATCTAAGAGTAATGCATGTGTACATTCTTTAGGTGAAAGTTATTGCAAAGGAATTTTTTGGATTTTAGGGTGTTTGTGGAATATTCTAGATTGTTTTCAAGTGATATTTGTTGTCTGCAAATTGTCTTTGGATCAAAGGAAGCATGTACTTAAATGTTTGATGGTGTTTACATATGTTCGATCAACCTTGGGTGTTTACACTAATTGCAGATTTTCTTCGGTGTTTGTGAATGTGTGGCATGTCATGTATGAGTGGATTTAGGTCTAAGTTAATGTGTGATATGGTCTGAATTCATTCCTTTCCATTGTGGGAATGTTTTGGCACTAACCTAATTTGATTTTAAATGGTTGAGTTGCACAGCCAACCTTTGAGAATGTTTTCAAAGATGAAGACAATATAAATAAGTGTTGTGTTGATGGAGGAAAGTGTACACAGAAGGTAACATGTATTTTGCGAATTGCAAAGTTGTGAAGTGCGAATTTGTGAAGTGTAGTGTGAGCTTTAATGAGTTAGACTATTGGAAGCAATGAGTAGAAAGTGTCTACAATCTTTAGAAAGGCTACAAATATGTTGGCAATGTTGTTGTGGACTTTTCGGTTGCATTGAGATGAATTTCTTTTTTTTGTAGACTATAGGAATTGATTGGGTATCCATCCCCCTAGAAACTACTATGCACCTGGTAAAAAAATTTCACGTGACCGGTAATGCTGGCACGACACACCCTCCAGTACCACAGGTTTTGGAGGATACTAGACCTTGTGACCTCTTGCCTGGAACAGGATGCTTTAGCCAATCAAGCTAGGCCCCCCACCCCCATTGAGATAGATTTCTCACTATAACATTTTTTATTTTTTTTTGTAATATGGAAATGACCCATTAGCAGTGAGCCTTTCTTTGTTTTGGGTAGTGAGCCCTATGACAATGAGCCTATTGTATTCTATTTTTCAATTACTATATATTATGAGTTAATCCTCTCTGTGTTTTTTTTCTTCTTGGCGTTTCCATGTAAATCTAGTGTTCTATTGTGCATGGTGTTGATGTGTTTCAGTTTGAGTTATTTGTTTCATGCTAGTTCACTTTAACAAAATAATATTTAATAAAGTTGATGTGAATATAAATGTTTATGAGGGTTTTGATGCTATAATGTACAATCGATTCACCCCCCTCTTAGTTGTCTTGTGCATTCAATAATTGGTATCAGAGCAAAGTTCCTGGGAATAAAGATTAACCACTTGAGGTAGATCTGGGATAGAACATAAGAGAGATACTCATTTTTTTGATGGATCAGATTATGCATTCTTGAATACAAGGATGGAAGGTTTCCTTGTATCACTTGTATTTGGAGTTTGGAAGTCTGTTGAAGATGGATACACTGGGTGATCCCATAATAGTGGTTTACAATTTTTGTCCAAACTGGACACTGAAATTATTATTTTTAACTAAATCTTCACATTCGGGCACCTATAGCGGCTAAACTGTGAGGAATTTGAAGATGGTGCAAACTAGAGTCTCATCAAATTTTGTCTGTAGATTCTAAAATATTTTTTCAAAATTTTTGAATCAAATTGCACTTCTTTTCCATCTCCAATTGACATTTTTAAAAAGTGACGCACACCGTATAACGCATAACTTTTTTTCCATGAAGGCTAAAATTCTAATTCTTTCAAATTTAGATTTGTAACTCTGATATCTAGTGCTTCCACTTGGTTAGATAGTTTTTAATTGAATGTTTTTTCCTTAATCAAGTTTCAAAGTCAAACGAATTACAATTCAGACACAGCGCAACCGTATAACGCGTAACTTTTTTTGTATATGTCAAAATTTAATTTAATTTTTTTGTTGATGACTTCAATATCTAGTGCACTCATATTTTTCAATTTTTTTGATAATCTTCTATTTTTCCACATGTGAAGAACAAAGAAATTCATTTTCGATGAAAAACCTATGTTTAATAAAACTTAAAAAACAAATACATAACAAAACCAAAAAATATTAAAATTATATTCATTGGATAGCTTGTTCTGAGCAATACCATAATCATTTGAAATAAATTTTAAATGAATTTATTTGATCCCCCAAAAGCTAAATCAAAATTGATTTTTTATCAGCATTTTGATAGGTGTAAAGGAGACGCATTTATAGGTATGGTTTAAAACTAGCGAGGTTCTATCCAAAGGGGTTTGATCTAAGGTGATTTGATCAAACCCGCTTCAATTGGAATCCTTAAAATGGAACTTTTTAAGGATTAAATCATTATATTTTCTAAAAATATGTGATTTCAGCTAAAATCCGTTCCTCTCAGGAATTGTAAACCACTATTATGACAGCACCCCACTGCGTGTATAAATGGTCCAAGTAATAATTATGAGATCAAGGCCTATGAGAATAATGGTAAAGCAAGGTATGCTCTTTTAAGTGGTCCTTCTAATACTAAATTTGTAAATGTTATGAATTTGAAATCTACTAAAGAGATTTGGACAAAGTTGGAAAGCATTTATGAAGGAGATGATAAGGTCAAGCAAGCTAATATGCATAATATAAAGATCATATTTGAGAATATGTAGATGTTAGAGGATGAAAACATTACAAGCTACATGCATAAGGTGGACAAAAATGCTAACTACATCTGAGGTCTTGGTGGAAATCTTGAAGAAAAAGAAGTGGTAAAGAAGGTATTAAGAACTCTTCCTAAAGCTTATAGTCATAAAATTTCTACTATTAAGGAACCTCGGGATTTAACAAAATACACTAGATATCTCAGTTGTATGGTGCTTTATCTTCTTTTGAAATGAGAGAGTTTTGTCCAAGTAATGCAAAAGTTGAGATTGCTTTTAAGGCTACTAAACTAGAAAAGACTAAGGAATCAAATCAAGAGGATCTTGATGATGTAGAAGAAAAAATTGTGATGAGAATAATGAAAAACAATACTGGAAAATATAGAGATAAGTTATCTTTCAAATTTTTCAGTTGTGGAAAGACGGATCATTATGCTTCAAGATGCCCAAAAAAAGATTTAAATGACAAGAATAAGGAGAAAAAAGGTAAAACAATTAAGAAAACTTATCATGCTAGAGAAGATGCCAATATATCTGATGATGAATCAAGCTATGTAGATGATGAGGATAGTGAATTTTTGTTCATGGCTATAAATGTTGAATCTAATTCTATAAATTCTTCGAGATGTATGAAGGAAAGTTCTCTGGAAGTAGGTCATAATGTTGAAGGAACTATGGTGACTTTTTTTCATGCTAGAAAGGAGAAGAACTACTGGATCATTGATGGTGGATTCTCAAATCATATGTTTGGTGATAAAAGTAAGTTTTTCAATCTTGATAAAATTGAAGGAGGCCTAGTTAAGTTTGGTGATAATATACATCTACTAAGATATGTGGAAAAGGTTCAATCAGTTTTGATGGAAAGCATGATACAGATGATGTCCTTTATATTAAGGGTTTAAGGCATAACCTCTTAAGGGTTGGAAAAATGTGTAGAAAATGATATAACAAGCATTACAAACTCATTTGTGTGCAAACTTGTGACTTGATGGATGTGAGATCAAAAAAGACTCTAGAACTATGGTTATTGTTGGAAGAAGGAAAGATGAAAATTTTTATTAGCTTAAAGGTGGTGATGGTCATTGCTTTATGACTAAGATTAATGAAAGTTGGCTATGGCATAGAAGGATGTGTCACATCAATTTTGACAACCTAGTGATGATAATTTCAATTCAAGCTATGAAAGATCTTCCAAAGATTACAAAGCCTATTAATGTTGTTTGCAAGGAATGCCATATTGGGAAGCAAGCAAGAAGAAGTTTCAAATTCAAAGAACAATCTATTGTTAGACTATTGGAGATGGTACATATAGATCTTTGTGGTCCTATCAAAGGGTGTGCACATCAATTTGTGACACAAAAAAGGTGCCACATTGTGTAAAAACCTCAAAATTAAGCATTTTACACTCACCAAATAACTCAAGCATTTGGCGAGCACTAAATTTGGCACTCACCAAATGTTAAAGCTGTTTTAAAAAAATAAGCATTACAAACTCACTTTTTTGCAAACTCGTGGCTTGAGCCCTCATTTTGTGCCTTTACAACTCACACTCGCCAAAAGGAGATCAAATTTTTCTTGTAATTCTTCATGAGGATGTTGTCAAGATGCCAAAGAGGTCGAATAGATTGAAGAAGTATCTATTTTTATTGCTTTAGTTTTGAATTTGAATTAAAATGTAGATTGAAATAGGTTTTTCAAATAAACTTTGTTTTAATTTCTAGGAAACCAATCTCCACGTACAAACATTGAAAATTCACAATCACCCCCTCACGAAGACCCTCCCAAACAAGAAGAACCTCAAACCCCTCCCTCAATTCATGGGTAAGTGCAAGAAGTTGAGTCAAATTTTTCTTGTAATTCTTCACGAGGATGTTGTCAAGAAAATTTTCAAAACGGGATCCCATTTTTTAAAATTCCAAGAATGGAAATTTCCAGTTTTTGGCGATTTTGAAAACGGGATCCCGCTTTACAAAACAGGATCCCACTTTGTAAACAGGATCCCGCTTCCAAAAATTTGAAATTGGGTTTTCTTTGTAGGTGGGTTTTTGCCTTGTATTTTGGTTCGGGAAAAGCATTGGGAATCCAAACCTAGGCCTTCAACTTGGTTTGACCTGCAAGTAGAAGGTCCTAACAATGTCAGAGAAAAATATTGAGTTTGGACATATGGCTGACAACTTTTTTTGCAGAATTTTTTGATGAAATTAAAACCCATTTTAGATGAGACAATGTAGATTCCAAATATATACAAAAAAATTTACAATTGGATTATTTTTTCTATTTTTCAATTAATTTCTAATGAAACTAGTCCATAAACATAATATAACATTTTGATGAATGGATTGTTTTAATTCTTTTCTCAAAAAATGATAAGTTAAATCAATCTCGACACCAAAAAAAAAAAGTATTCAATAAAAAATTACAAAAAAATATCGAGAACAAGCTTCAGTGAGTCACAAATCTTTTCCCAAAATGATTTAGAAAAATACGATAATTTAGGTCAAAATATGGATGTTGTGCACGTGCATGGTATGGTTAAAAAAAGTGACTTTTAAACAGTGGTTTTTAGAAATGCCTATTGAAACTCAATTTGTACAATCTGGATATTGAAATAAATTATATATTTGGAAACTAGACTATGAGTACTACATTTTATGATTAGTGACTTTTTCAAAGATTCCATCTCTAAGTGCTTCAAATTTTAAGGTCAAATGTGTCAAATGCTGAAAATCAAGGAAAACACTTCCACTTTTTGGCCAAAAAGTGGACTCAACTTCTTGCACACACCCTCATAGGAAACTATAAGGAACTCAAGAAAATATTTAAAATCAAATTGAAAACAACAAAAGAGAGCTTGAACTATTTATTGGAAGATTAAATGAGCATTCTTTAACCCACCCTTATAAGAGAGGCACTACTAAATCTCTCAAATCGATTGTATCACATGTAGGTGAAATGAGTGAGAAAATTAATTTTTGGTCAAATAAGAGAGATGAATTAAGACAATTTTATGCAAGTGGACTTTCCTATGCAGACGTGAAAAAGTAAAAAATTAGTAAATCCAACTTTTGTGCCCTTTTTATAGACCCAAGAACCAATGTACCTCTAACACATGCATGTAGGTGGTTCCCCATCCATCAGTGCCGCCATGAATTAATTAAAAATAAGTTTTGGGAGTGGTGGCGGATGATTTTTTACCAATCTCCATGCAATAACTACGAGGCACCATAGTATTTTTTGAGAAAACTCTATTGTGAGTTTGTCCTTAAGTAAATCTTTTATTTTTTTCTTTTATCTTTTTCTTTTATGTTTTCCATTTGTCTTGTGTTTTATTTTTAAGGATGACACAAGGTGTCGAGACACTCATGTCTCTTCCATGTTGACCCAAAAGTTTTTCCTTTATCTTTTCTTTGTCTTGTGTTTTCCTTTTGGGTATGATGCAAGGGGTTGAGACATTCATGTCTCTTCCATGTTGACCCAAAATATTTTCCTTTATATTTTCTTTGTCTTGTGTTTTCATTTTTTGGATGATGCAAGGCATCGAGACACTCATTCTCTTCCATATTGACCCAAAAGGATTTTTTTTTTGTCTCTTTGTGTCATCCTTCCAATTCTATGAGTATTTGGGGAATGATAATAGTTTTGAGCTCTATAAAAACATTGTAGCAAGAACATACTGACCCCAAATCCATAGATCCCTTATGTGTTTGGATTTTCATTCTTGGGGGAAACCCCTCTCGTTTCTTTGCATGGTGTAGATTTACTTGGAAACATATGACTTGGCATAGGGATTTTCAAGTTAGCTCTCATGTCTTCTTTATTGTTAGAATTTATCATTTTCTACTTTAAAGTAATTACTCACAGTATGGTGTTCAACAATTTCTTTAAAGTGGGGGAATACATTAGCATTATTCTTTTTTGCATTCTTTTTTCATGGTTCATGGTGTAGTCTTCTTATTTCATGTGATGCGTTTTTTGCTTTATGGATGACATTGGACATGATTTCCTTCAAGAACATGATCTCTCTTAGTATATTATATTCCTCTTAGTGGCTTGATGTGACACACGACATCCCCTAAGTTGTGAATCTTCTATTCTTTGATTGGTCCTCTCTTGGAGACATTAGGCACAATGTTCCCTAACATAAGACCTCACATGAATTAAGCAAGACTCCTTTGAGCATTCCTTATTGTTGTAGTGCATTTCAAGCTATATGGCCACCTTGCATAACATAGCTTGCATGGTTGTAGAGCCATATTGTTTTTTCATGAGCTCTAAGCATATTAAGTTTTGCTTGCCTCATGAAGCTTGAAGTTCATTTTTGTGTGGCGCCTTATCAAAGTTATCAGGAGGTGTAACTTTGGTATGGTTTGACGGGAAGAAAAATGAGGGCATGAATTTCCCTTAGCCACTCATGTGTGTGTGTGTGAGCACATATCGGCCATGAGTGTATCTGTCTCACCTTCTTGGATTACTCACCCAATGGACAACCTAAAGTTTTGTTGCCTCAGAGTGAGCATGCATTTTTTGAACAAACATCCTAGATCTGATAAACATCATGTTGGACAAACAATCGAAGCTTGATCCACCCCTTCTTTTACTTTTCTTTTTTTTTTGTCTTTGGAATTGTATGCTCGTTCCTTGTCTTTTTTATACTATTTTCATTGTGTTCTTTTATGCCTATGTTAGTCTGCCATAGGACTTTGGTCCTAGGAGATTGTGCAATCCTCTTGATCATGTTCATCATATCTTACTAGCATTGGTTCATTTGGATCCCTCTTGATGTGTGTTGGTCTACTGTAGTGTGAGTTGGAAGCAATTTTCTCCTCTCACTAAAGTGGGAGCTAGATGTAATGATGAAAAATACCCCCCTAACATAGCCTTGATTTAGTGTTGTAATGTGTCTAACATATTCACATTAGGTCTTGGAACCTTGTGGACTAAATGGGCTTATTCATGCCTTATTGGTAGTGTTGTAACAAAATTTCACACTTTTCTATGGTTTTATTAAATAATTTGGCTTCTTTATGCTTTAATTGTCCTTATTTTACATCCACAAGCCTCATTTAATGCATCTTTTTTAGGAAAATCCCAACATAAATCAACATCCAATCATAATTTATGTATTTTTCAAGTTGTGTGGCCTACATTTGGTCATTTGGGACTCATTTTCTACCTTGGGTGTATGAGTCCCACCTAGGGTTTTGGGTCCCAATCGTGGTTTTACACCTTTCTAAGCATTTTTGAATTTGGTCCCATAAATTATGCCTAATGGGACACATTTTCCACCTCAGGAGAATCAATCCCATGTGGCCCAAAATTAAAATTAACTCAAAATTTTGGTTGGATTTTATCCTCCTAAATATGATTTTGGCTTGTAGTGTTGTAATTTCAAGAATTCGTGCATTTAATTAAGTATAAATTCAAGGTTATTTCACTCATTTTCACCCCAAGCTTTCAAGTATTCATGCATTATAGAAAATTTATGATCAAGGAAGCATTCAAGAGTCTTAAAGTGAATATTATAAAGCATTCTAGAGTATTATTCAAACATCAATCATCATGTCAAAGTCTTCATGCATAATGTTTGTTTTTGAGCTAGCAATTGTGATTTAGGGCTTTATGATTCAAGCTAGCATTTCACTCAAGATATATCACATTCAAGCAAGACTCAATATCTACATCCATTGGAACCATCTCATTCATGTTTGTAACAGTTCATTGCTAAGGTTTGGTGAGTTGCAACATCATATTTTGTTCATTCATCATCCTCCATTCCTATTTCATTTCATTTCAAGGTTTGACTACCAAAACGGGAAAACCCCTTTCTACTAACAAAATAATTTTTTTCCCTCTCTTTAGTGTGTGATTTGTAGGTTTAGGTTGAAGACACATTGAAGAGAAATTTTTGAGAAATATTTCAAACTGTTCAAAGTTGTCAAATTTGCCACCTTACATTGGAGATACTTGGAGGACTTCTACAAGTTGTAAATCAAGGTTTCAGATCTAGAAATATATTGGGAAGCAAAGACTATACCTTGAAGACCAGATTCAAACTTTGAATTTTTAAAAATCCCTAATTGCACTGATTCACTAGTTCTAGTGTATGAGTCCTAGTCTAGGTCAAAATTTAGGTTTTTTACAGATTCAAATATCCATTTGCTAGATTCCTATTTCTACATAGAAATATAGATCTGGGACTAATTCGCCTAGCTTGGCATATGAGTCCCACTAGGATTAAAGTCAAAATTTATAGCATTTTAGAGCCTCATACAATCATCTTTAGATTTTAAAGTTCAGACACTTCATCTTGTAACTTTTTTCTTTATTTTCCACACATTTCTAGGTCATTTAGTGAAGCATTGCATCATATTCTAGGTTTAGCATTGTATATTGCATTTTATTTCTCTTTCCAATCCCTAGCTTGGTGGTGAACCCCTCGTTAGTTGGAAATCAATCCCTATGAAAACCCTATTACAAGATCTCTTTCTCCTTTGCATTGAGATTTCTAGGGTTATCCTTCAATGAAATAATTGGAAAGTGGGTGTGTTGTATGTCCTTAACGATACGAAAGCATTTCCCCATACCCCATTTTTAGTTGTTTCATCAACAATAAATATTCATCCCAAAAAGTCTATTTTTTTGGATGCACAATCATTTGGGTAATGGGTATAATTCATTGGGCCAAACCTTTGGCTATAATTTTGTATGAGATATTTAGCAAGGTAATAGGTCTCCACCTAGACACAATTTCCTGATATTTTCCCTTAGGAATGAGTTTGATGAGACCTTGTTTAATTGTTGGTCCAAAAGTACTAGTTTGTACTCCTTCAAGATAAAAATAGTAGAAGCCTTCATGAATGTAAGGGCACAATGCATGGTAGAATTCAAGAGGGAGACCATCCATTCAATGGATTTTTTAGTAGCCATGTTAAAAGAGCCTCATCAATTTCTTCCAAAGAGAGACCTCTACCAAGAAAATTTCTATATTCAGCATCAATTTTACATGGAATACATATTTACACACTTTCTTCAACAATGGGAATAAAGGGATCATCAATAGTTTCATCAATGAAGATCTGTTTGCAATAGTCCAAAAAGGTGGATGCCTGAGTGGCTAGTTTGTGAGGTATCATCAGTAGATTTGATGACTCAAATTACACTATTTGGTGTTTATGTTTCAAGTATTGGAAGAAAAATTTGGAGCCTTATTCACCATCCTTAATCCATTAGAGATGATCTTGAATTCCACACATTTACCTTTGTAAACAACCAATTTCCTAAGCCAATTTTTCAGCTTGTGCAATTGTTTGTTGAAGGGAAAGGTCATGGGGTTGGTAGAGAGAAGAGAGAAACCACACACAATCTATCCATTTAGATATTTTTCAAGTCTCATACATGTAGCAACAACTCTTTGACCATAATCATGAAGAAAAGAGGAGCATCGTCTAATATTTATTTCCCACCAACTAATCCATCTATCCTCTTGAGATTTAGGTTCAACATTCCAAGTAGCAAGGAGGCCATCAATGCATTCGTGTTGTTGCAAGTGAGTCACATTAAGTTTGAAAGGGAGGTCATTAGGAAGAGGAGAGTTGGAGAATGAGAGGGCACAATAAATATGGGGAAGTGATTCAAGAGGGTGGTAGAAAGGTCAAGATGGATAAGGTGTCTAGACTTTGAGGGAACAATACAATAGTTGGGGGAGATACAAAATATATCAAGGCGTCTCATCTTCCTCAAAAGACCACTCTAAAAATTATACCAAGTGTACCAATGAGGCATGTGAATATTTTTTTACCCAACAATGAGTCATGCACAACCAATGCATCATGATTAAGATTCCAAGCATTGAATTGCAATTGAGACAAGTGAATCTAGGGTTGTCCCAGCTTCAATCAATTGGGTGCTCCACCATATTAAAGTCCCCCTAGCACCCAATCTATATTAGGGAGGTGAAATAACATCCATTCCTAGAGAAGAGTCCTTTTTGAGGGAGTATTGGGAGTGTAGATTGAACAAAATCCATATATAATGTATCATGGATGATAACAGTAACCCAAATACATTACTTATTTGGGTCACTCCCCGACACAACCACACATTTAGCAATCCAAGGGGAAAGACCTAGCATAGCTCCTCCACAACCATCTGAGTAAATGGTGTGACAAAAGATAGATTCTTTCCAAATGGTTGAAAGAGTGGCTTTTGAATGGACACCATTAACTTTTACTTGTAGCATGATAAAATTTGAGTGGTTAGTTTGAATAGACTGTCAAATATGATATTTCCAAAAGGAGATTTTGAATCCCCACACATTCTAGGATTGAATATTACAATTCATTAAGAACAGTCAAGAAGAGTTTCCTCACCCACCAAGACGAAATTGAATTGATTTTTAGATTGGTAAGATTGAAGGGCGAATGAGTAGAGTCGAATAGACTTTTCATGAGAGGAAGATTGAGATTAGGAACATGTATGCAAGGGGGGGTTTTCCTATGAGGGAGAACTCTAATTTGAACATGACTAGATGGTGGAGGAGGTGGTATATTTTCATATGTTAACAACCCTAGAGTTGTCACCTAGTGCAACATCTCTAAAGGAGGGTGATCTAAGGGAAGACTAGGGTTGAGGAGGAGAGGAAGGGGAAACAATATGATGGAGGGTGGGTGGGTGGAAGTGGTAGGTGTTTTGAATAGTGAATTAGAGAAAGAGGGGGGTTTTGGAAAGGTAGCAAATGGAAATGGATTGGTAGGGTGAGATTCAAAAGAGGGTGGATTCATAGGTCATGGTTTATGGATAGGATAGTCTTGGATATGGTGACCTTCTCTATGATAATAAAAGCAAGCATTTGGTTTATTCAAGTAAGAGATTTTTCAATTAAATTTGAAACTTGGTGTGGACACGGAAAATGTATCCCTTTTTGCTTGCTTGATTTGTGAATAATTGATGAAAAATTGGACTTAATGAGGCCTTGATTTGGTGTTGTGAGATGTTTTACACATCCATGTACTAGGCAGGTGCGTGAAGTTGGGTACCAATTTTGTGGCCACTTTTTTTAAAAAATTTGAAAATGCTATAACACGACCACATTATGATGTGCTCGCGTTATAGCACATTAAAAGAAAAAAAAGTGAAAGTCTTCATTTTCACTTCGACTATTTTCTTCTTCTACCTGTAGCCAAAACCCCCAACTTTTGTGCTTGCATTCTAGGAGTAGGTATTGGGAACAAATCTTCAACAAGAGTTGCTATTTATTTGCAATGATGGTACCACGACGACGAAGAGGTGGGAAAGGTAAGTATTTTTTGTTGTTTGTTTTGAATTTCTTAGCTTGAGGTTGATTTTGTTAGTTTTCGGTTAAATTTGATATATAAATTTTTGAATGTGTAGGAGATGCAAATCAACCCGCAAACCCACAAAATCCTCAAGAAGAAGAGCAACCAAATCATGAAGAACAAAATCCTCAACAAGAAAATAAACCTCAACAACAACTTCCTCAACCAATCCCTCAACACCCTCTTGGCACTCAACAAAATTTAATGAGTGAGATTGAGAACAACAAAAAACAGATTGAGGATTTTATTAGTAGGTTGAGTGATCCAAATGGTTCAACCATAGAAAGAATGACCCTTGCAAATTCATTGAAAGATATGTTAAAAAATGTAGATTCAAATAGCAAACAAATAATTGGATGGCAAGATAGGAGGCAGACAACTAGGCCATATTATGCATATAAACTATTATATAAACAAGTAAATGATTTAAAAATTACAAAAGGTGATTTGTTCTCATTATTCACTGACCCACACACAAATCAAAATCTTAGCCTCAATGCGAAGAGGTTTCCTATTGATTGGTGCCACCACCAAGAGATTAGGAACCATTTTTATGATAGGTGGTACATGGTCTTTGATGACTGACCATGCAACAGTTGTGAAGTCCCCCAATATTTTCTTAGGAAACTATACAATGAGTTCATATTGAACAAAATACCAAATTATTTTTATATTAGGGAATTCTAGGGGAGAGGTGGGGGGTTGGCTCAAGATAGGCCCGGTGCACAGTCGCATCCTATGCAGCAAGGGAGACGAGATCTTGCTAGGCCACCTCATGAGCATGTTGTTATGCCTGCAGTCATGAAGGAGAGTGCAGACGTAGAGGCACTGTAGGTGATCAACACTTTGACCCAAAGTGTCATCCAACATACTAGCCCTATTCTACAACACCATCTAGGGGATTCTTTAAGTGGTGGCCTTTGAAACCATGTGTGTCATATGACCCCATCAACACTTAGGAGGCTATTGCAAAGGATCCTTATGTAGCTACGGAGATGGAGAGGTCAGTTGAAATTTTGCATTCATGATGTGTATGGAATTGATACTCAGGTAAAAGTTAGCATGTTTATTGAATTTAATTTATTAAATTTCAATTTTAAAATGCAAGATTAACTAATTTAGTTTTATGATTTTAATAAAATTGTAGGGTCACAGTGTTGAGACTGAATACACCAGCCCTCCACCTATTTATTTCTACAGTACACCTATCGGTGAGGTATGTAACTAGTAAACAAATATAAATTTATGACATGTTAATAACATTGTTTTGCGAATGGTATTTTAATATGTGATTTTGGATGTTGAATAGGGTAATATTGGAGGTTTGGAGGGAACACCTCCTAGTGCCAGTGGATTTACTCAAACCTTCACATAGGTAATAGAATAAAGAGTTTAACTAATGAATTGTACTTAATAGATTTGTGTAGTTTATATTCATATCGATAGTTATGTTGCATTGCACATCATTCAAACTCAAAGCATTACTTCACATTCAATAACTAATAACTAGATGTTGATAGATGACAAAATTTTAACTACAATATAGTTGTTTAGAAAGTCAACATAAGCAGTGATGCAATTTCTTCAAATGGAGGAATGTGCTTGCAAAGGTGCACTTGCACAACAAACTATGGATGCTTGGAAAAAATCTATGAAACCATAATAGTAAGAAATAGCATAGACAAGGCGTTTAGTAGTTTCAAAAAATGCCTCAAAGAAATGCGGTCTCATGGTGATGGAATTCCATTCCATCACCATGAGACCACATTTATTTGATGCATTTCTTCAAAATTCTCACCACCTTTTCTATGATACCACATTTTTCATACATGTGCACCAAAGCATTTTATCAAACTACCCGTGTTTCCTTGCTGCTATGGCTAAAAGCTTAAAATAGGTTCTTTCCAACAAACTATGGATGCTTGGAAAAATATCTATCAAAGCATAACAATAAGAAATAATTCTAGTCATAGAGAAGGCAATGAACTTTATGAAAAAATTCCTGAAAGAAATGCGTTCTTATGGTGATGGAATGCCATGACATGCATTTTTTTTAATGGCATTCCATCACCACAAGACCCCATTTCTTTTGAGGCATTTTTTCAAACAGTTCACTGCCTTCTCTATGCCACCACAGTTATCATACATGTCTATGAAAGCATTTAATCAAACGATTCAGCAGCTTGTTGCTATGGGTAAAATCCTAAAAAAGTGTCATTTCGAACAAGATATGGATAGGAAAAATAATAAGCATGATAATCAAAAATATATAGTTTAATAAGTACTCAAAATTTTGTTCATTAGATCTCATACACTATAAGTCATGATGTGTCCATCACTATTGTAACTTTTTTGTGATTAAATAATTAGTTGTTTTATTTTAAGATGTTGGTTGTGGAAATACCTCCAAATTTTATGAGAGGAATGGATATTGGTGTTTCATCTGCTATACTATCTTCGATGGATTTGATAGGGGAGGTATGAGTAAAATTACTAAATTTCAATTTACATTTGTTGTTATAGATGTTAGTTAGAGTGAAAAATCAAACCAAATTATTGATTCGTAGTCTAATTTCTATTTGGATGGTTTATATAGGGTTTGAGCATGCCTCAACATCGGCGTGCAAATATTTACCTTGAGGAGAGTGATCATGAGATGGCCGTAAGTGATTATTTTTTAAAATATATCATTTTTTTATAATGTAATTTCTATATATATTAATGTCTTTACTTCTTATTGTAACAGTTAAAACTTCACCAAGAACTTAACAGTAGTAGTAAGAGTAGTAGGAGCACTCCTTGAGTGCAACAGAAATGAGTGATAGGCCTATCGCCATCCGATTGACCAACAAAAGGCAAGAGTTTATTTCGAGAGCCTGGAGAGCAATGGATTTTGATTCTAGAGCCCTTTATTGTATGCATTCATGGCAGTTTTGTACATATTTTGTATTGGATATATTTAACATTGTATGCCTATATGGCATTTTCGTAAGCTTATATATGGCTATTTTGTACCTATATTTTATACTTATATCGGCATATATTGATGTATGCTTACATGGATATTTGGTTAATACAAATATTTTTTATCGATGGTGTCCATATTTGCATGTTATAAATTCATGGTTCAATAGATATGAGTTGTGTGTATTCAAGTGTTTACTTTACAACGTATGTGTATACTTTGTGACTTATGTATGTTCCAATGTATACTTTTTGACTTACGGGTTTTCATGCATATACCTCGTATTTGTGCATATACTTTGTCTTAAGTTGTGTATACTATGTATTCGTGTGTATACTTCAAGGCATATGTGTTTGTGACTACTTGTACTTCCCTTATTCACATGTACATGCTTGACTTATTCACGTGTATACTTATTAGTTGGTTAGCCATAGCATTGATCATTGTTGTCCTTCATGGTTTTTCTTGAATAAATTAATTGATTGATGGTAAACAACTTTATCTAAAAGAAAAAAACATGTTTTCAATTGGTATTCTATGAAATGATTGATAAAAATATTCCAATATATTTAATCCTTTGATTGGAACAACTCAATTAAGCAAAGGATATGTATAAGACTTTTCCTTTTAGATTAGCAATGCATGCTAGTTTCAAAAATTATCCTTGATATTACAAAAAGATATGTGTTTATACACTTCAATTGTGCACTCACCCTTTGGTTCTTTGAAAGAAAAATCTGCCTATACCATTGTTACACTACACAGGTAAACCAGATTTTGTATTGTGGAGCTATATTAAGTTACCAATCTCAAGACCAATGTAACAATGGTACAAACTAATGTTTGAGACTGCAAGAAGACATCAAAATGGCTAGTGTACTAAAAAAATTCTTATGATTTATGAAGAACATTGATAACTCTACTTAGTTGGCTTCCTTTCTCAAAATCATACAAATTGAACCCTAGCATCAATAGACTCTGTATATCAAGCCACCACAATTTAAGTTTCAAAGATGAATATTTATCATGCATGTTTTAAATGACATTCAAGTTTATGGTGTTTTTGTTGTTGTATGTGATGTTATATGATATTCTAATCCTAATGCACACTTCTAGGCTACATATATATTTATATTTTGTTTTTACATGATTTTTGTACCAACAAACCCAAAACGAATCGAACCCCCTCCAAAAAGATTTGACCTAACTGGCGAACTGAACCCTTGAACTGGAACCCAAACCTTAAAACCTATTCCAACACTTCATTTTTCCTGCACAAAATTAATTGACCACCAAATTATGTTGCCACTTCACTTTACCCACTTTTACTCCCTCAAACATCTCTTTTTAATTCAAAACCCATGTTTTCCCAAGTAGGGCATCATTCCATAACATATTTTTGACCTCCCCTTCCCTTTCAAACCTTTTGAACACATCAAACTCCACAACCTCACCCTATTTCCAACCTATTCTAACTTATTTTCAAGAAATTTCTTCTTTTCACCTCTTCAAGCCTTGCTTTTAAGGGGCCTCAATTTTGAATTTTGAACAGCAGAAGCATTAGTAATCTCTTCCAATGCCTTTAAAAATTCTATTTTCTTATTCCTACTCCATATCCTACTTACATTAGGCCCCTATCACTGAGACACGGCCTAAACAATAGGTGGAATGCCCTATTTCAATATATTACACTTGGACCCTTGAGGGATCGATCTGGTTGAATGTAGATCAGAGTGATTTTGTGTCTTTGGGTGTGAGAGAGGACCATGCCTAGCGTAAACATACCTATTTGGACATGTTGGAATAGTCTGTTTGGTCACACGAGTTGCAGAATGAAAGCTGCACCAATTTGCAACTTTCCACTACTTGCATTTGACACTTTTCCATCAACTAAAAACTGGACACCACGAGAAAACCACTCTGAGATAACAAAAACTGAAAGAGGTTATTGTAGAGGGGTCCAATGCAATCTCATAGGATTATATGAGAAGTTTCTAAGCATCATGGTATCTGAGTAGCAACATGCTAAACTTTGCAGCCATTTTGCACTTTTGACCCTTAAGGGATCAATCCAGTTGAATGTAGCTTAGAGAAATTATGTGTGTTTGGGTACAAAAGAGGACAATTCCTAGTGTAAACATACCTATTTATACATGTTGAAATAGTTTGTTTGGTCACACGAGTTGCAGAACAAAAGTTGCACCACTTTGCAACTTTCCACTACTTGCATTTGACACTTTTTCTATAAACTAAAAATTGGACGCCACAGGAAAACCACTTTGAGATTAAAAAAAAAAAAGAGAGAGGTTATTTTAGAAGGGCCCAATATGATCCCATAGGATTAGATAAAAAATTTCTAAGCATCATGGTATCTGAGTAACAACATGCTGAAGTTTGCAGCCATTTTGCACTTTGGACCCTTAAGGGATCGAACTGGTTGAACGTAGCTTGGAGCGATTCCGTGTGTTTGGGTGTGAAAGAAGACCATTCCTAGTGTAAAAATACATATTTGGATGTGTTGGAATAGTTTTTTTGGTCACATGAGTTGCAAAATGAAATTTGCGCCACTTTGCAACTTTCCATTGCTTCCATTTGACACTTTTTCCATCAACTAAAAACTAGGCACCACAGGAAAACCACTTCAAGATAACAAAAATTGAGAGAGGATATTGTAGAGGGGTACAACATGATCTCATAGGATTAGGTGATATGTTTCTAAGAATTATCGTATTCGAGTAATGGCATGTTGAAGTTTGTATCCATTTTGCACTTTGGACCCTTAAGGGATCGATCCAGTTGAACGTAGCTCGAAGTGATTCCACATGTTTGAGTGAAAAAGAGGACCATTACTAGTGTAAACATACCTATTTAGATGCATTGGAATAGTTCATTTGGTCACACGAGTTGTAGAACGAAAGTTGCACCACTTTGCAACTTTCCACTACTTACATTTGACACTTTTTCCATCAATTGAAAACTAGACACCACGAGAAAACCACTCTAATATAACAAAAACTAAGAGAGGTTATTGTAGAGAGGCCTAACACAATCCCATAGGATTAGATGAGAATTTTCTAAGTATCATGGTATCCGAGTAACAACATGCTGAAGTTTGTAGTCATTTTGCACTTTGGACCCTTAAGGAGACGATCCAATTGAACATATCTCATAGTGATTCCACGTGTTTGGGTGCAAAATAGGATGATTTATATCATAAAAATACCTATTCAAACTCATTTCAATAGTTTTTTTGGTTACACGAATTTCAAAACGAAAGTTACAACACTTTGCAACTTTTCACTACTTGTATTTGACACTTTTTTCATCAACTCAAAACAAGACACCATAGGAAAAACACTTTGAAATAACAAAAATTGAGAGAGGTTATTACATAGGGGCCCAACATGATCCCATAGGATCAGATGAGAAGTTTCTAAGTGTCACTGTATCTGAGTAACAACATGCTGAAATGTGTAGTCATTTTGCACTTTGGACCCTTGAGGAATCGATCTAGTTGAATGTAGCTCAAAGTGATTCCGCATGTTTGGGTGTGAAAGAGAACCATTATTAGCGTAAAAATACCTATTTGGCTGCATTGGAACAGTTCATTTGGTCACATGAGTTGCAAAACGAAAGTTGCACCATTTTGCAACTTTTGACTACTTGCATTTGACACTTTTTCCACCAACTAAAAATTAGACACCACAAGAAAACCACTCCAATATATAAGAAAAAAGAGATGTTATTTGAGATGCACCCAACATGATCCAATAGGATAAGACATGAATTTTCTAAGTTTCACGGTATCCGAGTAACAACACACTGAAGTTTGTAGCCATTTCACACTTTGGACCATTAATGGATTGCGGTTGACCGTAGGTTGGAGTGATTCCGTGTGTTTGGGTTTGAAAGAGGACCATGCCTAGCATAAACATACCTAATCAGATGCATTGGAATAGTTTGTTTGGTCACACAAGTTGTAGAACGAAAGTTGCACCACTTTGCAACTTTCAACTACTTCCATTTAACACTTTTTCCATCAACTAAAAATTGATCACAGGAAAACCACTCTGAGATAACAAAAAATAAGAAAGGTTATTGTAGAGGGGCCCAACGTAATCCCATAGGATTAGATGAGAATTTTATAAGCATCATAGTATCTGAGTTGCAGCATGATGAAGTTTGCAACCATTTAGCACTTTGGATCCTTAAGGGATCGATCTTGTTGAATGTAGCTCAGAGCAATTTCACATGTTTGGGTGTAAAAGAGGACCATTCCTAGCATAAAAATACCTATTTGGATGCATTGGAACAATCTATTTGATCACATGAATTGCAAAACAAAAGTTGCACCACTTTGCAACTTTCCACTGCTTGCATTCAACACTTTTTCCATCAAATGAAAACTGGAAACCACGGGAAAACCACTCCGAGATTAAAAAAACCGAGAGAGGTTATTGTAGATGGCCCCAACATGATACCATATGTTTAGAGGAGATTTTTTAATTTCCATGGTATCTGAGTAATACTCCATCAAATATTTCTACCCTTTTGCACTTTGAGATTTGATGTTTCATTGAATTGTACGGTTCCATACAGGGTGATTGTGCTCTCTTTTTGATGAAATTCAATGGACAGTAGACTTAACTCTATTTTAGTTTTGGTTAGGTTGGATTTCAAGTGATTTTGTGCGTTTTAGAAGACAATTACTAAGGGTTGGTTTGTATACCCTGTTTAAAGGGTTTTGAGTGCATTAAAATGTCATATTAAGCCTTTCACCCACTATATGCTTCTATAACTTGATAGAAAGACTTAGTTATGGTTTTAAAACATGTATGAATTTTTTTGTGCACAAGGGAGGTGAATAGAGGGTTTTTAGGAGATGCCCTAGATGTCAAATGGTGCATTTTTTAGTGGAAAATGGTGGTTTACTGCTAGGGTTTGAAGAAACATTTGGGGGAAATGATATCTTTTGAATTTTTAAGCTTGTGTAGACCTTTTTAAAGTTGTTTTAGGCTTTGGTTGGCTGTGAGAAGTTTTCAAATATGGGTTTTCAATAAACCCTTCTCTAACTTATAGTATCCAAATCTCACCAAATGGGCTTATCTTTTAGAGAATGCCATCCAATGGCCAACCAAACATCAATCACACTTTAACATAGACCCTAAGACAAATTCCCAAGAGATTATACCATGTTTCTTTGTACCATCATTAAGATTCAGTAGACCACACTCATAAAGGCTACTAAATTAGCCCTATTTACAAAGAGACGACCTTTGAAACACTAGATCTTCACTTAAACTCCTCAAACAATAGTATGTTATGTGTCAAAACCTCTAATTCCATGATTTTTTTCCATGTTCAAGGCCTCTAGACCCCTAATACACCAAACCCTCTATTTTAAGCAAAATACTTGGGGTTTTAATGAAACTCCTATCTCCTGCACCTGCCATACCCAAACAAAGCACCAAACACACTTACTAGACCCTACACATGGTGAATAATACATTACATGGATAGTCCTTCCCACATTTTGTCAAAACACCACTTGAAACCCTCATTTTCATCATGAAAATACCTCGCTATAGCCCTAGAACATCACCCTAAACACCCAACCTTGACTACACAAAATTCTAAATAGGTTAGGCATGTATTTTAAAAGTTAGAGGACCCAGTCCACAAATTACAGTAGGCACAAAAAGTGGAATGGGTCGAATTACATCATGAAACCCTTCAATCCAAGAACACTTTGAAAGTAGGTAGCTGCAATAAAAACAATATAACTTTCACCATACAAAGAGTTAGAACCTCTAAATAAGTGAAAATGAAAGCTAATTCATCAATCTACAACATCCAATAGGTTTCAGATCATCTTAGTGTCTTTACAGGCTGTACAACAATAAGAAAAGTGAAAAAACTAGTAATTTTTTGGAAAATAACGTTCTTAATTAAAAATGGGTTACAAATCAACCAACAAGCTCTCCTTTGAGGAATTGAAGGTTATTATACATGTTTACCATAGGAACAATAAAAGCAGAGGCTTTGAAAGGAACTCCGTGAAAACCAAGCTCTCTAAATGGTATATCAAACTCTAGTTCAAAATCTTTTAGATGAGGTTGCTCCCATAGCTCTCTTACTCACTTGACAAATCCTTGAAACTCTGTATTGATTTTATTTTTCTTGTTCCTCTCTTGGTGTTCTTCCTCAATTTCATCAGGATCATACATTTACCTTCTTTCCCCTCCTAAATTTTGGACCACATCCATTACCTCCACATAAAAATTGGCATCCTTGGTCTTCTTGGTTCCCACACCTTGATATGGTTATGCAAATGAAAATGAAGCAAAGTAATCATCTCCTTCTCCACTGGCTAAAAGAATGCATGCTTAATGTCTTGATACATGATATCAACTCTCTCTTCTACTCTCATGGTTGAATATTTTAATCTAGTATGGTGGCCCTCCAGAGTTCCAGTCATCTTTCTTCCTCTTCCACCAAATGTTGGCCTGATCCACACGTCTTCCAGGCTAATTGGATTTGTTTTTGAAAGTTGAAGTTTCTCATGAGTCACCAATATAGCTCCCTCTACCTTTTCATACTCTTTCATTGCTACAAATCATCTCTGGGATTTAATCATTTGTACCACATGGTTGATGTGCTTTGAATCCTTGCTTTAAATCATCTCTGGGATTTAATCATTTGTACCACATAAATAGCCTTCAAGGGGCTTTAAATAGCCTTTACAAATGATTCTACATCTTTCCAATCATGCCTAACTGTTCTTTTTGTAACTAACATGACTTATTACATTATAAATCAATTGTGGATGTGTTATGACCTTATTCAATTGACAAAACTCAAAACACAAAACTAACTTCAAAGACTTCCATGAACCAAATTTTCTCAATAACCTTGGTACCCCTGCACCAAATTTCAATATTTCAATAAATGTCATTACAAGTAAATCTCATTACAGTGCCTTAGGTACCCTATTCTCATAGATATTTTACAATGTCACTCACACATTCGATATTCTCTTATAATCTCTACATCATAGGTTCTCATTTAGAGGTTAACTTCAAATGAGTAACTTGAGATTCCCTTGCAAAGCTTCACACACTCTTTCATAATGGCTTCAAATCAGAATTGAGATTTTTCAAGATCATCAAAATAAGGATGTTGCATTACTTTTTTGGCTGAGATTCTCTTCGATGGCTCAAAAATCAGCATTTTCTACAAGGAGAGACTAATCAATTTTTACTAGTTTAGTTACAGATATGCAAAGTAAAAGAATAAAAAGAAATAACTCATCCAAAATGGAAATAAAATAAAAATATATGGAAGACACTTACAGATAGGCATGGAAGTCTCTCAACTTAGTCACTCCTAGCCATACATCTTCACTAGGAGTTCCAAGATACCTATTGCACACAACACCTCTCATGAATAGAATATCTTGAAATTTGAGATGCTCTTATAATGTCTACATCATAGGTGATCATGATAAGGTTAACTTCAAATGAATAACTTGAAATTCCCTCACCAAGCTTCACACGTAAGTTTTTGTAATTTTCTACAAGGGGAAACCAATCTATGTTTACTAGGTTATTTACATATACATAAAGTAAAATAAGATGATAGCATTGGCATCAAAAAAATTAACATGGATACAAATATAAATTAATAAGAACCATTGTGCATACACTTACAAATTAATCGAATGAACCATTTGAATCTTCTCTACTCTTTATTGTGTCAAATATTGCCTCGTGGTTAGACTCACAGACCTTCCACAAGGTCTTGTTCAAAGGTCTACCACAATATTTGGTCAAAAAAAAATTGGATGCCACAACAAGGTTTGAGTAATGAAAAATATTACGATGCGTTTCAAAGTCCTAAAAAAACTAATGTTTAACACTCTTATGTGGGTACCTTCTAAGCCATGTTCCAGTAACAACAATTGAGCCTATAGGGTATTCGATGTTTTCTCCATCTATAACTGGGCCTTCCAATTTCTTTTTGGCCTCAACACAATAACACAAGTAATAGTTCATTTCATCTTCATTCTCTTCATCTACAATAACTGCATAAACATGCCCTACATTGATATGTGTGGAATATCTCTTCAAATTAGTCAACATTACGAATATAGTACAAAGTAAGATAACAATATGGAATTTTAGAAACTAAGCAAGTAGATATATTACCTGGTTGAACTAGATCTGATACGTGGTCAAAGTCGACTAATGATTCCATCTGTGTTAGTTCCAATTCTATTAGAGAGCGATATGTGTGAAGTGGGCTAAGATAACTTGTCAACCATTTTTCAACCCACTCCCTTGACTCATAATCATTCCAAGCTTGCATTGTACATGAAGAACAAAAGCATGCCATATTACGTGTATTGATATTCCATGAACCTGCATTTGAGCTAAGGAAAGAGTGTAGCTCACTCGATCCTATTAGTGTACAACAATACTCATATGGTGCAATGTTAGTATCATCCATCAACCAAAAAATTCTATGAACTAAAGACGTACCTTCATTATCTGGACCCATCAAAGCATTACACCACTCAATGATTGATCTTGCATCTATCAACTTTGCATTGTTTTTATACTTTAACTCTTCTCGTGCTAATTATCTTTTCACACATGCTCCTACACCATCATGTTCCCCCTTTCCATGCCTAGCCTCATAAAAGTTCCACATATGCTAAACACTTGTAGTGAGATGCATCCTGCACAACTAGTAGAACATGCACACGTTCTTGAACTATACTGCACTGTTATCTGACCATATTAAATGTTGATTGTATGATATGCCCCTCTGAGCCAAATCACTGTAGAACATCTAGAAGCAACCTTGCACAAACTCTAGAGAATGTGTGTGATCATCACTAATATAAAATTGATACTCCCTCAATACCTTCCTTTGGTCCTTTATACTATCAATTGCATGAATGAATGCTATGTGCATAAATATCGAAACCTGTGTGGAGTTGTAAGACTATGACTGCACCTCACATTGTGGCTATAGAGTGTAGTTCTCTGCAAATTCAACCATTGATACTATGCTACCAACTAGAAAGGTGTCCTTGCATAGCTTCAATTGCATGTCCAACCATTGGGCTCTATGGGTATTCCTTGCATACTCATACACTAGATTCTCATGAAACATGGACATAAACTTATACACTAGAATCTTCTCAATAACCAAATTACACCTTTTTTCTTGAGACCCATCTTTTGTAGTGTATGCCACTGTTTTATACTCCTGAAATCTACTAGTTTTTGTCCCACCTCATCTGTGCTTTCCATATGTTGACATACTGGCATTCATTGCAAGCCACAACAACGCTCACATGAACCATCTAAGCATGTTGTCTTGTAGAATATTTGGCCATCCTCTATTTGACATAAAAAAAATTATAAGAAATCTCTTGAAGATTTTGGTGGGGCTTCTATGCCACAATCCTTAAAAACATCGTTAGTATGCAAATCTAAACATATAGAATGATAAAAATCATAATTGCTAGAGAATTCAATATGTGCTCTACAACAACAAGTAGTGCATGTGTGATTTATCTTGACATAAAAAATTTAAATAATTTCAAAAAATCTTTGAGAAATACTAATTTGAGGATAATCATTATGAAATTTACAAAAAAATTGGGTTTGAGTCATATCCAAAAAATGCTTTGGATGTGGCTCACAATTCTGACTACCAATTCTCCTTCTTATGACATCCCTTTGATTTAGAGATAGCCTTGTATTATTCTTCCAATACTCTTTAATTAGTGTTCTCAATGCTTCAAATTTTTTTTTATCTTAATGTGGTAGTCTTCCCAAGAATGCCCATAATTCATTTGAATCGGTGCCCTCAATTCTTTGTCGCCTTTGAATGGTTTTTGATAAAGTTTTTCTACTAATTCCCATTTGTTCACTTATCTTTTTAATGAGATGAGATCTCTTTGTTTGATAGCTTACCAAAGTTGATGTAATGACACATCAAGTGACATTACTATCCTTTGACTATTAGGTCTTACCCACACTCTCATAAGCATCCATTAGATTCTTCACAATAGTGTTTTCACTTGATGCATTTGATGTTCTCAACCTAAGAGTCTTCATGATGTTTCTGTACTTTAAACCCCACATCATTTGAACAAATTTTTGACATCTTGTGGTCTCATTTATCCATTCAAAGAATAATTTCCAAATCTTATCAACATATCTTCTACAAGAGCATTCAGGGATCTTACCTTCCATGTGTTGCAAAATATCCTCATCAATATTAATAAAAAACTTTGGACTTCTATGTAAAATTCTAGGTGGTGTTCTCCTAGGTACATACATCTCAACATTAGCAATTTCATCAATATTTAATTGAGGTGGGATAGATTTCATACCTTTGATCGAGGGTGGAGTAGAAGACATACCTTGATATTCACGTGGGGATGATGGCATACCTTCTTTGTCAAATCTGAGTGATGATGTACTCTCAACTTGAGATGCAAAGGATGGTGTCCAATTATATTCACTTGCAGTAGATGGTGTCCCTCCATATTCGCTTGTGCTTAATGGTGTCCCTTTGTATTCACTTGTAGTAGAGGGTGTGTCTCCAACTATGGTATTTGCATCTGTCCTAGCATGACTCTTTCACATTCGTTCCCTTTGTGCTGCCAATTTCTTTTCTCTTTTTGATAGTTGAGGTTCCTCTTCAATTGGCTTGTTTTCGTCAATCGTTTCCAATTTCTACTTTTCACAATATGTCACCAACCATTCTCTCTCTTTTAATTTGAAGGTTTCATACTCTTCCTTTGTTAGTTTCTTCCTTTTTCGTTTCTTCGGCATGGCGGATAATTTTACATGTAGCATGATAATGAGACGAATATTAGTTCCTCAAAAATGTATCCATTAAAATAAATGAAATATATATGCCATTCAAGGCTTCATAAATAGAAAAAATAGGTGATGAGGTAGCTTTATTGATGAGGTAATTTATAAATAGAGATGAAAACCAAAATAGTTTAAATAGGTAGTAGAATTTTCAAAATGCATAAAAAGTGCTAAGTTGTGAAATTAACAAATAATGAAGGGTTTGATGTAGACCTGGGAGGCTCAATCACAACCAATTTGAAAACATGCCTTTAAAAGGAATATAAAAAGATTAAGATGACCTATTTGAACAAACCAAACAACCCTCAAAGCTTGACAATCATCAGAACTTAGATTTCACACACTTACCCCTTGAACCTTAGTAGTAGTGGCAACTCAATTTTTGCTCAATAACTCAAATGTTCTCCAAAACACTAGACAAAGTCTTCATGGATTTAGACACCCATTTCAGAGTTATTACACATATCTCAATGTCAAGTACAAGTCCTTTGGAAAAAATCCCCAAAAACACCCCTCCTAGGTTGACCTAATTAGGCTTATTAGGCCTAATTTGCAAAGCAACATGCCCTCAAACTTATCACAGGACCTTGAACCTTGGGGTAGTATTTCTTAGGTTCCAAAACTTCCAAACCACAACTAGATTCCTCGGGTATGGAAAAATTCATGCCAAACCTGGGAACCCTTGTTTTATGCACTATTCAAGAGGGTTTATTGAATATGCTACGTCCACAACCTCCCAGACTTTAAAACCAACTTGAACAAAGGACATTAACCTTGCACATGCCTAAAAGTTCAAAACATCATGACCTCCCATAAAGATTCTTCCAAACCCTAGGCCTAAGCCCTCATTGACATGCATTTTTATTCACAAAACTCACTGTAGCATCAGGTTTATTACTCCTATTTATTTCCTATAACTCAAATCATGCATCCTACACTTAAATCAAACATCATAAGGTTCCTTAAACAAGTTATAGGTCATGAAAAAACATGAAAACACATAAAATTGTTGTTAAACTTTGGATTTCAATGTGTTTTCTTCTCAAAAAATCTAAATCAAACTTACATTCCATGTCTACATGCCATTTTAAGGCTTCTTCTTCACATCCCATCGACCAATATATTGCCTTGCAACTAAATTTCAAACCCTTAATGACTATTGAAGGCCAAGTTTACATCATTTACACATGATATAACAACAATATTACTCATATTGTAAGTTTGCATCCCTAACACCTATAACTCACTAAAAGCACACCAATGGCTTGAAATGAGCCTTATTTCATCCACAAAACACTAATCTTGCACACTTTACATGTAAATTCAAAAACTTTCCTTGAAAGGCTACGAAGATACTTTAGTGCAAGATCACCATTTTTCACATTTTAACACATAAACTCAAATACTCAACCTAGGACATGCTTAGTGGTATTGATTGACCTCATTCAAAACAAAACATGCTCAACGACTCATCCACCTACCTATTAACCTCCTAATTACCATCAAATGATCAAATAAGGAGGATGAGGTGTAGGTGCTCCTGCACCATGGTTGTAAAAGTGTATTAAAGGAGACCAATGACCACCTCTTTCAAATGTTATTTTTTTAAGTTGAAGTAGTTTGTTTTAGGAGGGAAAAATTATCAAAGGCCATGAGAAAATTGAATGGAGGCTGGTCCTTGGATTGGGAATCAAACCAAATGAGGAAATGTTGATATTTCCTTAAGAAAAATGAGGTTTTGGTTAGTGAAATTGATTTTTTGAGTTGGACAACATTATTTTATGTTAGATTGAGCATGATAAGGGTATTTTAGACTTTTTAAAATAGTTTTCAAGTTTTTGAGTGCTTGGCAAGTGCTACTTTCAATATAAACTAGGGTTTATAAGCCTAGGGAGAGGGTTTTATGGTTTGGGTGGTAAATGATTGAATACCTACAATATAACACTGTAATTTGAAATTTTGATAGATACAAAATGCTTCCCCAAGGTTTTAGGAGATTTGGACAAGTTTTGAAGGTGGCCCCTTTGTAAAAGTGGGCTAATTTGGGCACTGATTTGTGCAGTTTGGTACAAAACAAGCATCAGTTATTGTTGGGTATGTTGAAAGGCTCTGTAATGGGTCCTTGATGTGTGTTGTGTTGTGAGTTGAAAGGTTGTGTGAGTGGAATTATACCTGATTGAGTGACTTTGATATGCTACAAGGAACAGTGTGAATATGTTGAATGAAGAGGTCCTGATGAAAATGTAAATTGAAAATTGTGTTTCTAGATTGGAGTTGTGTGTTTGTGTGTTGCAAGCCTCCCCATACTGCATTAGGATTATATTCCAATTTTTTTAGAGACAGGTATGGAAAATTTGGTAGCATAGACAAGGCAATCAACTAGTTTGTATAACCGTTTGACAAAATACCTCAATAAAATCTTTGAAAGAATACACAAAGCAAGTCAATTGTTAAATAACAAAATTCCTCAAAGAGATGTGGTTTAAAAATGTAATTGGAAAGTGTATAGAATTGTGTAATTTAAAATGTCCATTTACAACCTAAGGTTGTAACATGACAAACAAACAATGATCAACATGTAATATGAAAAACAAAAAAAATGAAAGAAAGCCATAATAGAATGAAAAATAATGTACAAAGACTTCACATACCTTAAAAACTAGAGTTTCAAATAGAGGAGTTCTACCCAACTATGTAGCCTTTGGTTATTCTTTCCTCAAACTCCTCAACAATTTGACTTTTTTAAAAGCTTGTTCGCCTTCAAACTTTAATTGTATATCAGTTATCACTAGAATTCAAAATTGAATTGATATTATATATCTTTCAACATGAAAACTTTGCTATTTCATGCAAAGGTGGTGGAATTTAAAAATCATCCATGGACACTTCACTCAATCATCAAAAAGCTAATTTTTGTTGGAGCACGCACAAAACTAGGAGAATATGCAGAATGTGGGCTGACATCATGGGTATATTGTGTTTTTCACCATTTTTAGAGCAACATATAATGTACTCGCGTTATAACACGAGAACATTATCTCTTCGTAGAATGGCTATGTAAAAACGTGCATGTGCTATCATAAAGTTGGTTTTTTTTATACATCTCTTTAATCTCCTTATCTATACTCTCTCCCACTCTCTCACACCCTCTCTCTCGCCTACTCACCCTCTCTCCCACCCTCTCCCACTCTCACCCTCCCTATCTCCCACTCTCCCACACTGTCTCCCACCCTCTCCCACTCTCTCCCTCCCTATCTCCCCCTCTCACACCATCTACCACCCTCTACCACCCTCTCCCTCCCTATCTCCCACTCTCCCACACTCTCTCCCTCCCTCACTCCCACTTTCTACCACCCTCCCCTACTCTCTTCCTCCTTCCCTCCAACTCTCCCACACTCTCTCCCACTCTCTCCCACCCACTCCCACACTCTCCCACTTTGTCGTACACCCTCTCACACCCTCTCACACCCTCTCCAAATCTCTCCCAGTCTCTCCCAGTCTCTTCTTCTCTCCCTCGTACTCTTTTCCACCCTCTCCCACTCACTCCCACCCTCTCCCACTCTCACCCACTCTCTCCCACCCTCTCCCTTTCTCTCCCACCCTCTCCCTTTCTCTCCCACCTTCTCTCCCACTCTCTCCCACCCTCTCCCTCTCCTTCAACCCTCTACCTCTCTCCTCCATTCCCACTTCACACTCTCTCCCATCTCTCTCTCTCTCACCCTCTCTCCCACCCTCTCCCACTCCCTCTCTCCTACCCTCCCTCCCTATTTCTCCTACCTCCCACACCTCCCACCCTCTCTCCCCCTTCTCATCCCTCCCCTATATCTCCCACCCTCTCCTCTACCCTCTCCTCCCACCCTCTATCACTCTCTCCCACACCTCCTATCATGTTCAACCCTCTCCCACCCTCTCTCTCTCTCTCACACTTCTCCCACCCTCTCCCACCATCTCCCCACCATCTCCCACCATCTCCCCCACTCTCTCTCTCACCCTCCCCCACTCTCTCTCTCTCCCACACCTCCCTCCCTATCTCCCACTCTTAACACTCCCTCCCACACTCCCTCTCTCCCCACCCTCCCACCCTCTCCAACCCCATCATACAACCCCTCCCACCCTCCCCCAAACCCTCCCACCCTCCTCCCCCACTCTCTCTCCCCCTCGCACCCTCCCACCCCTCTCCCACCCCTCCCACCCCTCCCATTCCCCATCTCCCACCTCCAACTCCTCCCCACCCCTCTCCCCACTCTCCCTCCCACCTCTCCCTCCCTCCCTCCCACCCCCTCCTCATACCCCTCTCCCACCATCCCACTCCCTCCCTACTCTCTCCCCACCCTCTCCCACTCTATCCAACCCTCTCCAACCCTCTTGCACTCTCTCCAACCTTCTCCCACCCTCCTTGACACTTTTTGACACTCTCCCACACTCACCCACCCTCTCTCACACCCTCTCCCACCCTCTCTCCCACTCTCCCAATCTCTCCAACCCTCTCCCGCCCTCTCCCATGCTATTCGACTCTCTCTGACTCTCCTACCCTCTCTCC
>VDFB02297516.1:86573-125556 GCA_007258455.2 Sequoia sempervirens
GCCCAAATGGACCTCAACATACAACTGTTGAATAAAATACAATGGAATTTGGTCATTGTTTGGGTATAGACCATGTGCTACAATAAATCATGGGTAGATCAATGAGGCCATAGCATGAGCGACACATCTAGTGACCTAATATCCCCTAACCTTAGGCACATTTTGATAAAATGGAAAACAAGTGGCTTTTATCATTTCTTTGGTGACATTATCTTGTATTTGTTTAAGGGGAACATCACCATGTACTTCTTCCCGCATGCAGTAAAGAATAGCAGTCACTCTGTCTGGGGAATATGCAATAGTCCTCTCAAGTTCATCTTTTAGTTTTTCTAGACTATGCAATATTAACATGCATGGTTCACTATATATCGGGTTTTGCTGTGCTAATGAATCTCAATTTTTTTATCACCATTACTAGTATTTGCAAACAAAGAATCATAGGTGGAACATGATCTGCATTTTCTATGTTATATATATATATATATATATATATCACGATTACACCTAAAAATGAGACTTTGGTAAATAATATATCTAGATAAAAGAATACAAATCTAAAAATAGAACTTGTAATAATTTCATCTACTCATCAATAATATTTTCATATTATTAACAATTTAAAAGAGGTGGGAAGACAACTATAATCTATAACATAGCATCCTTAAATGGTTCAAATTTTTAAAATGAAATGATGAAAGAACAAAGAATACAAGATTAAAGTATAAAATCATTTTGAAAATAGTGGGGATAAAAATGTTTAATCTAATAGTTGTTAACATAAATGAACCCCTGATTATATAGCCAAGAACATCAAAATTATAGATTGGAAAGCAAGTAAATATCTCATATTAAGAATCAAATCTAATAAAGTTTGACTTCATTGCATGCTTGTTATAAATATCTCACATGAACCAATGAAACTCAATGTGTCTCCAAATTACATAAGAGAGAACCTAAATGTGAAGAAGAAAAAGAAATTCAAAATCCATCTTTTTGTAATGAGTTTGTTAAAATTTAAAAACATTCAAGAACCTCAAAATGGTTTGAAATTGATGAGCATAATAGAAATTCTTGAAGGCAAGAGGTCATCACAAACCATTCGGTTGTGGGCTTCAAAAAATTTCAATGAATGGTTTTCCAATAAGATGTATTAACCAAAATATTCCAAATTTTTATACAATTACTAAAGATGTACAAAATGAGACCTTTACTAAATAAATTTCAAAGATTCATGTAAACAAAAAGTTTGATCGAAATAATATTGTTGTTAAAGTTTTTTTTAATGCATTAAATTCTATTGTAAATAATAGTAAGGAAAAAGATAAAAGAGTTGCTCATAGACTAATAACATCATTAGTAACAAATTAAATAATTAAAAAGGCTCAATTATTAAGGTAAACTTGTCTTGAATTAAGCCTAAATCGTAAAACATTATCAAAAGTACTATCAATAAGATCATGATTAGAAAGTCCTATTGAAAATCATACTTGGGCTTTTAGCAGTAGGCTTCCATGAGTCGATAAGAAGCTAATTAATAGCACATAGGATGAAATTCAACAATTTTGACACTCTAACTCTAGATTTACATATGAGGTTGGAAACAACATTTTTTATACTCTACCTAGGCCATGATTTTGTTATGAGTACGAAGAGTTTATGATAGAAATACATCCATTATTGTTGAGTTAAAAGTAGGTTAAATATTATTTTTCTTAAAAAATCACTTTTATATAAATGTAGGTGTTTTGGAGAACAAAGCTATAGTATGAATAAGTGATTGACATCGATGGCTATAAATTTCAAGGTGGGGACATTCAATATAATTCATAAGGTGTTATAATATTAAATGCTTTCATTGTTTAGTTAGTTTTAATCAATGTTGTATGATTTATTAAACATTTTTTTAATATTTAAATGTAGGTGTTTTGGGGAGTAGCAGTGATAGATCTAGCTCATTGAGAAAGGATATAGGTAGAGAGGAGGAGTGACCTTGACAAGGATTGAGACATGGATCACCTCAGGGTGGTAGATATGAGTGGAACATATCCATAGAGAAGGATAGGCGAAGAGGATAGATATAGAAAAATGTGATCAACATAGATTAAATAACAAATAAAGCATAAATCAAATACTTTAATAGTATAAAATATAAAATGTAACCGAGCATTTGTGGGTTTGCATCCCACCAAGCATGTCAATTTGTAAGCATTGAATTTAAATAAATGAGACATTGAGGAAAATAAATGTAGACTTCAAATTGAATTAAAAAATCACCTCTAATAGAGTGAAAAGATGAATTACACAAAAAATGAACTAAAATTATAATGAAATACATATTGACAAATGGATATATCTTGCAAATGATAAAACATTTATTGCCCAACTAGATAAAATATATTTGCTCAAAATTGAGACGATAAAATGGCACATAAGGAAATGTTGTTTCTCCTCACTGAATGTCCCTCACCCTCTGCTAGTTTTTGCTATATATATGTAATATATGGGCACTCAAAAAATATGTAATATATGTCTTCTTTTAGATTTTTTTTCATTTATGGTAGGTTTTCTTAATCAATTTTGTCTATATACGATTGCTACAATCCTATTTGATGGGTCTCTTGGTTTTGTCCCTACACCTTCATGATTTGTGGGTTGACATGCCCTTCTCTATTTTGTACTTTACTATGGAAATTTTTACAATAAATATTTTAATTAGTTTAGGCCTTGATCATTTTAGGTCTGAAAAGAAAAATTAATTTGATTTTGATAAAGTGTAGGAATTAAGGTATCATGAATTTTGTTAATAAGTGGATGTTAGGTGTTCGGGTGGGGACCATGGTATGGATATGAGTGTATGTGAGATTTAGTGTCTACAAAATCCAAAGGTAAATCAAAATATTATAAACATCAAACTTTTTTTGGAAGGATAATATAAAACCAAATCTAAACACAATATAAACATTGTAATCACAACCATACGTACTATATATATGAGATTGCATACAACCATGTGTAAAATTTACAACCAGGTAAAATTTATTCATATGTTGTTTATTAAGAAAAAATGTCATAAATTATATTTCTAGAAATAAAAAGGACTACAAATATGGAGGGAAAAAATTAAATAATCTCAACATAGCAAGGATTTTACAAAGTGATAGATAATTTTCTCAAAAGAAAAAGGACATGTGTTGTGCACAAGACAACAAACCACTTTTTCATGTTTTTTGATGTCTAAATATTTACTTTCCATACATGTTTGTGAATACCACATAAATTGAGATGCACAATTATTTTAAAATCTTCACATGCATCTTAAAGTGGAAAAAAATGTAATGATAAAATTTGCATATCCATATTATTCCTATTGTATTTTTTGCCTCATTTTGAATATATATATATATATATGGTGCAATATTGTGCAAAGTGGTAATAATTCCCCTAGAGTTTATGACCTATTATATAGACATAAATCAAACACTTGAACTCCATTTTTTCCTTACACACATCTTATCAAAGCATTTTTTTGACACATATCCACATATCCACACATCCACTTTTCCTAATGAATCTTATGTGTATGTCTAATGGTGGCATGTGGAAGGATAAATATGGCTATTGAAAACTTTACCATTATCTTGACAACTAATTATGGCTATATGATTATCTTATTGTAATGAACCTAAGTTCATTCAAAAGATATTAGTGAAGTTGAATTAGGAAGCATGGATTGTGCTTTATTATACACATTTTATGTTTAAAAATATGGGTCTAATTTTTGCGATATTGAAAGTCAGTTAAAGTTTTTCAATAGTATATCCAAGGTATAGGGATATATTAGTGGTAAGAGTACTTAGTGTAGGATAAAAAGGAGAATGTATAAAGAGGGGAAGGTCTAGAAAGGTAATGACATGGTAATGGAAGGAGAAGTTACACTATAAGGTTAGATTTTCATAGGATAAGGAGGAATGGTATGAAGAACATATTTGTATAGGATAGTGCTAGTAGTAACAATGGTGTGAACATATATAAAAGGATGGGAGATAAGAAAAATACTAGTGGAGAGAAAGGCGGTAGGACATGGGTGGTGGATCACATGGAAGTGGTAACTATAGTATGATAGGAGGAATCATTATAAGAGGATGAAGGGTAGATGGATGCATAGAGGGTACAACATTATTAAAATCCATTAGAGTGGTAATATTATGAATAGTATTAATTCCCTAAGGATAGCCACCTAATACATTATATAAATTACTAGCCAATGAGTGAGGATATTTAGGGTGGAGAGGTGCATCAATACATAATTATCAATTTAGGAAAATATCTTGTTTACCAACATATGTATCTAAATCATAGTATCAAGTGATCATTATTTTTCATCTTCTTTAATGTGGCTCTTTATATGGTTGTCATTAGCTATTATATGAAAAAATGATTCAATCGTCATTTTATTTGCTAGTCATTTTAGAGTTAAGATGAAAACTCCATAAAACAAGATTTAAAAGGATATTAATTTAACTAGATAAAAGATCAAGGAAAACACTCTCAAACATGCAATATACCTCAATTTCTTAGACAATGCATATTTCTTAATAATGTGTGCAACTAAAAACTAATAACATGTAATGAATGGATGTAGGTGATAATAATTAAATAATCCTAATTGAACTAGGGTTGTCCTTTTTATATATTTAAAAAGTTGTAAGAGCATTGTATGAAATTGTAAGATGGGAATTACTTATGAAATGTTATATGACACATAAGAGAATAAAAAATGGGGGTTACACTAGAATATTGATTAGAATTATGAAAATCATCAAGATCATCTTAAATAATGGGTTTGAATATGTCAAAAATGGAGTGTCGGTTATGAGGAGGAGGATTTGAATTTTTTTGACAAGATGTAAAGCATTTGCTAAATACATCCTATAAACCAAGTCAAGGAATATGATGTTGAAATTTGTGCCAAATTTGGTGCCATTTTTAGGTCATTATTTTGGCTCATGGCTTTGGTTAAACCACACTTTCTTTATGGTTTAAATTTTTTCTATTTATGGGTGCTTGATATGGAGAAAGCATAATGATTTTGTAGGTATCATCATGCTACTAGAAATTACTCCATATTCACATGTTTAAATGATACTACTATAAGGGTATGCACATGAATATTTTATTGTAAATGATATTATTATCAAATAATATAATTGGTTCATGTTTTTGGTTGTGGGATTTTTCTTCCAAGAGGATTTTCCCATGTACATAATTATGTTATAAATTTATAATTTATACATTTTTTTTGTAACTAAAATTAAATCTATTTATCCATAGCTTTGATTGTTGAAATGGGAAAGCATATTTCATTTACACAAGACAAAAATGTATGCAAAATGGGGAAGAAAAATACTGTATGTTGAAAACGCTTTAAAAAATTTCAAACAAATGCAATTTGAATTCAACAAATTTGAAAAAATTTGCATTTAGGGTTTCGAAATTAAACAAATAGATGCATTTTGAACTCAAAAAAAATTGAATTTTAAATACCTAGTGCTCGATATGCAAACCAAAATGATGAACTTTGGAGAGATGAACTTAAATTTTCTTTCGCCAGAAAGATAAACCTTTGTTTAGTGGCAGTCATGCTCTCAGTTCACCGCACGCACCAGGGAAAGTGACTGGTAAAATTAGAAAGTAAAAGTGACAGTTGAAAATGATTTTTTTTTTGGTTTTTGTCATATTTAAGGGGTTCGTTTGAACCCATGTTCGACCGAAACCATTTAAATATGATTTTTTTATTTAGGTTTTATGGGTTCGGTCGAACCAGGGGTTCGACTAAACCTATGTGTTTGGCCGAACCCATTGGAAGGTTTGGTCGAACCATTGGGTTCGACCGAACCCATTGAATATGGTGAAAATGAAAAAATAAAAATTTCCTTCCTCTTATAAATTGTAAACCACTATTCTAAAGCCACCCCATGGGCCAACACCTCTCTAACATATCTACAACCAATCAAGAGATGAAATGAATCCACAACATCCTCTTTACATAGAAAGCATCTGTTGGGCAACATAAAACCTCTCTTGACAAGATTATCAGTTTTAAAACCTTATTCTAGCAAAAAAGCTAGAAAAAATATTCACCTTGGGAATCAATTTAGAGGACCATAGGGAGGACCAAAAAGGGGCAAGGCCAACAAAAGAAACTTGAAGATGAAAGGCTGAAGACATAGAAAAATTACCATTGGAAGAGGGCCCCACACAACCTTATCAACAGGAGCATAAGAAGGAATGTGAACAGAGGATAAGGCATTAAAGAGACCATCCAACCCCAAATCCACCTCATGTAGTCTTTTCCATTGAACCCCATCCATATAGTCAACAAAAAATCTACCAAACCTCTATAAACATGTATCCATAAAAGGAAGGGCCTAAGGCTCATCTTTGAGTGGCCTATTACCAAACCAACAATCATCCCAAAACAAGATATTCCTACCATTTCCCAACTACCAAAATAGACCTTTAGATACAATCTTGTGAGCCTTAACTATGTAGTTCCATAGAGCAGAACCATACAAAGGGGAAAAGCCGCTAAATAACAGATCCCTTATACAATCCACACCATGAATATATTTTTTCAAAGAAATTTTATCCCACTCACTATTAGCCAAAATAAGTTTCCACAAGTGTTTACTAAGAAGAGACAAATTAAATTCTCTAATTTTTCGTAGGCCAAGACCTCCCACCTTTTTAGGCCTACAACCATCATCCCAAGAGACAAAATGAATCCTTTTGTTGTATTCAACCCCATACAAAAGAAGTTTTTTTTGAATTCCTTCCAGCTTATCCACAAATTTTTGTGGCATATAAATAGGCTAAGAGCATAAACTAAAAGATTCTAAAAAGTAGACTTGATCAACTACACTTTCCCAGCTTGACTTAACAACACACCCATCCAACTAGCCAATTTGGAGTTAAACTTGTTAATCAATCCCGACCAAAATGACTTAGGAACCACATTAGAACACAAGGGAAGACCCAGGGAAGATGCAGGAAGCTCACCAATTTGTCATTGCAAAATTCTCTCAATTTTAATTTTCTTGTGGTTAGGAGTGTTTAGGAAGAAAATAACACTTTTGGGTAAGCTAACCTTCTACCTCGAAGCAGCCTCATATATATGCAAAATTAGTTTAATCACTTTGGCTTCCTTAATAGATGACTCCCTAAGCATGAGAGTATCATCGACAAACCATTGATGGGAGAAAATAAGGTTTTGAGATGAAGGAGACAAACCAAACATTTGACCAGAGTCAATAGATATTTGAATGAGGTGACCCAAAGATTCCACCATGATTATAAAGGGAAAAGGAGAGATAGGATCTCCCTGTCTCACCCCCCTCGAACAATCAAAAAGAGGAGAGGGACAACCATTGACAAGAATAGATAACCTCGGGGTAGAAATATGTTGAAGCACTAGAACCACCAATTTCTCCCCAAACCAAAAGTTTTCAAGATCTTAGAAAGAAAACCCTTGTCAACACTATCATAAGCTTTAAGCATATCAAGCTTCAAGATAAAACCAAGATGCTTATTGATAGTTAAAGAATGAATATTTTCATGAACAGTAAGAATGGAGTACAAAATTTTCCTACTTGCCACAAAACCATTTTTCTAATGAGAGATGATTTGAGGAGGAACCTTTTGCAATCTAATTGCCAACACCTTGGAAAAGATCTTGTAAATAATGTTACACAAACTAATTGGGAAAAATTCATCAAAGGAAGTAGCACCCGGTTTCTTTTAAGGCACAAGAAAAATGAAAGATGAGTTTAATTCCTTCAAAATATTTACACTACCAAAAAATTCCTTAGTAGCATCCACAACATCCTTAGCAAGAATATCCCAAAAAGATTGAAAAATAACATTGGGAAACCATCAAGCCTAGGTACCTTATTACCTTCAAAAGAGAAAACAATACTTCTAATCTCCTTCGCCGAAGGAATCCTCACCAAATGTCAATTAAGATCTTTAGAAATAACATGAGGGATATCTCGAAGAAGATCCTCCTGACACTCCAAATCCAACTCTCCTTCCATAGATAACAAGCTAGAAAAATAAGAAGAAGCAACCTACTACAAATCCACGTCCTTCTCCAACACCTAATTATTATAATTAATAGCATTAATATGGTTATAAGCTTGGTGTTTCAGAGTTGAGGGATGGAAAAACCCCATATTTATGTCCCCACTTCTTAATGACATAATATGATATTTTGCTTCCAAAATTCCTCCTTAGCAACAATATTATGTAACCTAGAAAGAAGGAAATTCTCCCTCATAGCAAGAGCTTGATCATAACCAAATATTTGAATAGACTACTGCACAGTGAGAAGCTCCCAGTTAACATCCTCTTTTTCAACAAAAATATGCCCAAAAGAAGACCTATTCCATATCCTAACATTATTCTTCACATTGGCTAACTTCTTAGCCACCCTATATATACCCAAACCATCAACCTAAATATTTCACTAGTCTTGAGCCAAATTTTTAAGATCGGGATGAGAAATCCACATCTTTTCAAACTTGAATGATTTTTTTTCTTCCCAGCAGATCAACCAATAAAGAGAGAGGAAAGTGATCTGACCCCAACCTGGTCAGGGCCGAAAGTAGTCAAGAATAAGAGATAAGCCAATCTAGGGAGATAAGGGCATGGTCAAGCTTAACCTAGATAAGAGCATCACCCACAGGCTAGTTAGACCAAGTGAAAGAGGCTCCTTTAAGATCCAAATCAAGGAGAGTATTGCCATTAATAAGATTCATGCGATCATATCTATTATTATCCACAATATGCAAACCTCCCAACTTACCAGCATCATGCAAGGGCGTATTGAAATCCCCCATAACCAACAGGTTGTGAATAGGATGCAAGATTTGAAAGAACTAATATTTTCCCAAAAAAATTCCTGGCACTCTTACTATTAGGAGCATAGATATTAGAAAGTGTCCAAGAGAACTTATCTCGAATATTAAAAATTGAAGTAGCCACAAGATTGTAGTCCTGAAACACCTTAATCCCCCAAATCAACTTAAGATTCCAAAAACTAACAATCCCTCCAAAGGCATGAACCACTTCAGAGGAATGAATGCCACAATCCTTAAAGAACTTATGCTTAAGTTTAGATAACGTATCCATTCCCATTTTAGTTTCTTGTATGAAGACAATGTCAGGTTGATGATCCCTAACTAGGTTAGCTAGAAGATCATGCTTATGAGGGTGATTTAACCCTCACGTGTTCTAGGAGATGATCTTCATAAGAGCTTATGGGAGGTCATCTTGGAGCACATCTCCAATAAAGTTCTATGAGTTCCATCATCAATATCCATTTGACTCTCCTTATCCCTTGAAAAATTTGAAGGAGGACGACCTCTACCACTTGGCTTCAACTCGCAATCAGACCTTTGCCTATTTCTTGTAACAAATCCTAGAGAAGGAGAGTGCTTCTTTCTATTTTGTACCTTTCATTGGAATATAAGGAGGATTTTTAGGATCATCCAAATTACCAATATCCTTCATTTTAGACATTGAGAAAACCTCCAACCCCTCAATCTTAGAACATTCATCATGTGGCGATTTCAAAACCCCATTACCAGAAGCCCCCAACGGAGGGGATCCCAAACCCCCATCCATAGTCACCTTGTCTTCGACCAAAACCCTAGATCTAATGTCTTCACAAGGCTCCTCGGTACTAAGAAGGGGGGAGATACATTATCCTCACCACCCAGCTGTTGAACTGCATTAAGCACTTCAGGTTCAACTTGGACGTCATGATTCACAATGTTTTCATCCATTACCATCTCTATTTACATAGGTTTCTCACTCAGAAGAGCATCCTCAACAGTAGGAGAAAACCCCTCTTTCTCTAGAGACTCTGAAGAAACCACCTCAAGAGCCTTTTCCTTTCCTCTCCATAGCTTAACCACTGGCTTTTTCATTTTAAGAGGACACTTTTTAACCTAATGGCCAACTTTCTTACAATGGAAGCAATCGAATGGGATTGATTCAAATTCCACTGCTTGTTCCCAAACACCAAACTTAGAGTTAATCTTCACTAGAGAGAGCAATTCTGAAGACTGGTCCACATTAACACAAAATTTGGCATAAACAAGATGCTTCCTGGATGTCATCATTTGATCAATCGATAGCAAACACCCAAAAGTACTCACTATCCCTTTGAAAACTTCCTCATCTCAGAATTCAAGAGGGAGACCTGGAAGTCTCACCCAAAGAAGGGTCATTGAAAAGGAGCATAAGTTAGGATTAAAGCCTGGTTCCCACCTTTTTAGCATCAAAGAGGACTTCCTAATAAACCAAGGGTCACCCATTAGAGCCACCAATAAATCTTCTTCACAGTTGAACGTAAAGGAAAAAAATCCTTTGGCCATTGCAGCCACATCCACTTGACCCTTAGGCCTCCAACAGTTCAAAGTAAACTTACAAACCAACTCAATATGAGGACGCAGCCCCACAAATTTACCCAAAAGAGACATATCCATATTTGATACACTTTTGCAACAATGTAGTCTAGGAAAAAGATTGAATATTCTCCAGTCTTCACATTCAAAACGAAAGCCACAGGAGGAGAAGAGATTTTACCTTTGGGCTTCGCCCCAAACAAATTCATCCATTTGAGAGAAGATTTTGAGAAGAAATCAACCCTTGTCTTATCAACCCGAGGACCCAAGCCATGAGAAGTCACACCTAAAGCCTCAGCTGACTGATCGGGCCCATAATTTTTAGCACTAAGGTTTCCCTTTTTAAAGAAGGATGTTGGAGAATGCGAAGGACAAGCAACCTTCGAAGCACCTTTCCCACCAAAATATTCATTTTCTGCAAAAGGGGATCCACACTGCTTACCATCAGTCAAGGACTCACTGACATCAGCTTCCCATCATCAAGTTGTCCACCATTAATGCCTGTTGCACATCCAAAGTTTCCCGCCTTTTCAAATTTGAAAACGCTCCATCGCCATCGCCACCACCCAAGGAGAGCTCCATACCAACTAGATATGTTGAAGTAAAAGACAACTGTTATTGTTTCTATACATGATGTATAATTTGTGATATGAATTTTTAAATTCAATTTTGTTATAATTATATTTTAATATTTTGAGTTGATTGATGAATTATATTATGTTGTCTATGTCTTATATTAGTGTATTACAAAATCATCTATCAAATGACATTCTTTAAGAAATTGGATATAATTTTATTAGCCAATAGACTTTATGTAGTGTGAGGTTTCGATTAGAAATAAATCTTGTGTTGGTAAATACATTTCATCTTTTTCATAAACAAATTTTTATCACATGTAAACAAGTCTAAGTTATTGGGGATCATTTCAAAGTAAGATATGATTTTTGGGGGATTTGGTTTTCTCAAGTGATTGACTTATCATTCAAGTAAACACTAGCAATCAAAATTACTTATGTTTCTTTTCAATGCTTTCATTGCTACTAGATGTGCAATATTTAGTTATTGAGTGATAGGTGTGGAGCTCTCACAATGCTATTAGACATGCATTATTCATTTACACACAACAAAGATTAGGGTTATTCAAGTGGGGATTATCATACCAATATATGGGGTAGTTGTTGATGGTGCTCATAAGGAATATCATGATAAAGAGAAAATACATGTTTTTTCTCAGAGCTTTAGTTCATCCTTGCCTCTAATCTCAATACTATTGACTAGTTGTGGAGGAGGCACAACAAAAATTACTTTGGCTATAGTGTGCAGTGAAGGATTTGGAACAAATCCAACAGAGACTTCACAAAATTCTCAAAATAGGTGGGCTAGATGAAGTGCTCAAAAATAGGGGGAGATTGATTAAGAGTATTACATTCACAGGTCATTTCTAGCTTAATTTTTCTAGGATTTGGTGGATTCTATGCCTAAGGATCATTTGCCTTTGACAAATGCTCTTAGAGGCACTCAACTCCTTTTTTCCATTCTCCAACATCTTTCCTTTCATGACCAATACCAACTGTTGTAAATAATATCCTCTTTTTATCTCTCTATTAATTAGGTACCTCTATTCCATTTTATATTAATCAAGAAATATTTCCCATATCTTATACTCTAGGGATGCCTTGTTTAATGAAGTTCTAGTGATGGTGTTTCATGACATTATGTTTGAACATGTAGCTTTGGGATGTGGGCATATTTCTATAATAATTATGTTTTTAGTGCTACTTTCATGTCATGAATTGAAGGAGTCAAGAATGCAAAATCTCTTGCATGGTGTCCCTTATGTAGATAAGTGCAATATTAAATTTTACCAATTTTTAATCCCTACTATGAAAATGAGTTGCACTAAATGCTTGATGACTTCAAAATATTTAGTAGACAACCATTAAATTTTTTATTTTCTTATTTTTTAAAAATTGACTTCTTGTTATGTATTGATATGCTAGAATTTTTGGGAATAAACATTGAAAATAAGTAATTTTGGTTATTTTGATTATAGAGTGATGTCTGTACAGATTTAGTGCATCTAGCATAATTGAATATGCTTGTATATAAAAAGTGTGAAGGAAAATATAAAAATGTTGTGTTTTTCAATACATAACTATTCAAAGAATTTATATTTCTCATGGTTTTATTAGATTGTGGTCATATTTTAATTTATGATTTACACACCTATTTTGTGTGATGGCTATTTTATTTTTAAAATTGCTCAATTGTTTAAAATTTTGCAATACGCTGCCTTGATTTTTCCAAATAAATCTATTTTTTAATTTGAGTATTCAATGAAACAACAAAAAATAAATAATGTGTTTTCCAATAGGTGCCAAAAATATTTGAAGGAAAGGTTTTATGAGGATCAAGTAGAGAGGATGAAAGAAGCAAAATATTACCGAGATACATGCAAAATAACTTTGTCCTAGGATTTATTTAGATCTATTTACAACAATGATACAATCTTATATAGAATAATTATTTTATTTGTATGTCATATAGTAATAAGGAACTTATACATCAAAATTGTGGAGGCAAGTTACATTTGAGTTTCATTGGTGCTTAATAACTCTTTTGTTGTAGCCCACAAGTGTTCTTAGCTGACAGTGATAGTGGTTAGTGGTATGTTATCTTGTTAATGTATAGAATTGGTATCATAATTCAATAAAAAAATTGTTTCTAGAGATATTTGGTCTATTATGATTTTGGAAATTAGATGTTTGACAAATATTTATGCATTATCTCTCATAAAACTTTGTAGAGTGAAATCTACTATTGTTTAAACAATTCGATTTAGAAGCTAATTTTTTAATTTGTCTCCTTCTCCAATGTTATTTGATATTTATTTTTAAGTGAAAAAATATTGAAAATTTTGAATTATCTCCCCATTTATAAAATTTTCCTATCTCAATAATACCATCATTCTCCAAAAATTAAAACTACAAATATAATGTTTTATATAAAAAATAAAATAATATTATGCACTATATTTTAAATAATACTTTACATACACAAATTGGAAAATATCTTTTATGCACAAATAAAAATATACTCTCTAACATATGAGCTTACATATAATTTTCTATTGACCTAACCATTGCACCTCCTTTCAATGAAGTGCTAGTTTTTAATGCAAAATAATATATATGAAAATGGTCAATTGTCATCTTAAAAATTTTCACATGTACCAAAAACTGTCCATTTGGGCTCAAGGAAAATTCACCACCAACAATTCATTGACGGAAAATTCACGGCACCAGCAATTTTCCACGGCGGTGAATTGGTGGTGCAATGAATTTTCCGGCAATGAATTGTTGGTGGTGAATTTTCCATGGATGAATTGTTGGTGGTAAATTTGTGGTATGTCGTCCATTTGTATACCTAGTAGTTAAAATTTCAATATTTAATTGGAGGAGTTGTGCATAGGTATTGGTCAAAACATTTATGAGAAGAATATGTATTGGATAACTTGTACAAATTTTTTGGTAGTTGTGGACATGGTTATTGGGGCGTCTATTAATAGAAATCAGGCATCACTCCCAAATAATCACTTTTTAACCTTTGTGCACATAATAAGTCCTCCCACATTAATTGCAACTACTCAGAAAATGTAACAATAGCTTTAAACTCTTAATCACATATTAAAAAACCAAAAAATCTCTAGAAATCTAATGGACAACTACTCTATCCTTTCCCTCTCTTTTTTCAAAACCCAAGATGTTCTGATGTTTAAGCGGTCCAGAAACCTTTTCCTGACCGTTGAATTTGTTAGCATCATGCTACTGCCATTAATTTCGTACTGCTGCAACCATTAAATTCCAACACTTCTTAAGTATCCAAAAAAAATCTGTTCACAATACTTCAGTGCTACGGTGCAAATCTTTTAAGATACACCGGCAAGTCCTCGCCAGAATAAAATCCACCAAGTGGTTCAAATTGTGCAGATTCTGAAAGACGGAAATTCTAAAGCTCGTACACTAAACAATAATCATCACATTCAATGATATAAATCAATGAACAAAAGCTTAATAATTTTGCCCAAAGACTGAAAAAATATTGACTGTATTGTATTCAACTGTATATAAAGTCTGCCACAATGATCTCTATATATAAGAGATTTAACACAGCAGCTAAACAAACAGGGTGCGTGAAAAACAAAACTAAATAAAGCTAAAATAAAAAACTAAGGAAAGATGCCAAAGCTTAGAACAGGGATTTAAAGAAACAAAAAAAACAAAGCACTGTTGAAAATAAAAGCATAGAGTAGCGTTGCTCATTCCAGTTGATCATTCCGTACGATATTTTAGACAGGAAATTGAAGCCACTTAACAGCCAACTCTAATAGCCACACTGTACATCAAAAAAAGTACATTCCCTCTAAATTAAATGATACGGGTAATCTTTCCTATATATTGGTCAGATCGCTTGCATATGTATGTGTTTGTCATCTCCAATCTTACTGAGAGCAAATGGAAATGGCAGACAAGAATTCTCAAGCCATGAATGTCAGGCTTCTGTTTAGCAAGAAAACAAGGAAAATAATTTATGCCGAGGCTGAAAAGGATTTTGTGGACCTGCTTTTCAGCTTTCTCGATATGCCACTAGGTTCGGTGATGAAATTTTTTTCACCATCAGGAAACTCAAGGAGAGTTGGCTCTGTTACCACTCTATATGCTGCTCTGCAAAAACTCCCTGTCCAGTACATGAATGGATACAAATCTGAGCCAAAATTTGCGTCAAAATACTCCAGGCAAAATACGGGCAGTTCCTTTATCTGCACAAAATATCGTCCCATCCATGACGATACCTGTTCACGTAAGCTTGCTCTGTACTTCCCTGCAGAGTTATCTTCCAGCAGCGAAGATACAGATGGGAGAAATAGCAATGGTGTTGTAACAGATAGTGTTACGTTTATAATAACAGATGACTTGGACGTAACTCCAAGTACGACAATCACAAGTATTAAGTTGCTGAATCAGCACAATGTGAAAGATCTAAGTGAAGTAGAGGAGAAGACTCACAGTGTTGGTGCATATGAGGTGGGTTTTGAAAGTTTTCTCTTGATTAATCTGTCATGAAGATTTGAATGTAGTTTCTATTCACCATTTTCATTTTATTTGCTTGAAATTAACCATTGTTGCAGGCTATGGAGCTGCTCTGGCGTTCGTTGGTTTCAACTACGCCTTTAAATGACGTTTTCTCTCGTGCTGTTGGTAAGATGAGGAAGGATTCAAATTAAAAACTGTCGGAGGCCGTGCAGCTGCACTGGGCTTGGTTGGTATCAATGACGCCTTCAAATGATGTTTTCTCTTCTGGTGTTGCTCCAGACATTCTGTAACCCAACTTCGAACCTTTTGCTAGATGTTTTTTGAGTATGTGTGCAAAGCCTTTCTCCAAAAAAGATGAAAAGTATTGACTGGATTAAAGATGATGGTGTGTACAATCATCTACCAAAATATGCCAGGTTAAATCGCTACATGATTTTGTTTGAATAGATGCCCTGAAAACTTAAGGTGACAAAAATTATGGGAAAATGAAAATGTCTTTTTCTGAGCGATGAATTTATAAACTATGAAAACACTTCTATTAGAAACCTCTTTGTCAAATGCTTTTTCTAAGGTGTTTTTATAAATTATGTCAGAATTGATATACTGTGAAAACCTTAAGTTTATTAAACTGTTTTTCAAAATAATCACGTGGAAATGTTTTGTAGTTCTATTGACTTATTTTGCATTCCATTCTAATAGATTTATGTTGATATTATTTTTTCTCTTTAAAAATGATTAAATATTATTATCTATTTATTACTGATAAGTAATATCTAATTTTAAAATTGCATTCCATCTGAACCCAAATGATTATATTTAAACCTTACTAAAGATAAATCCAATGTGCATCAAATTACATTAAAACAAGTTCCAAAGTACATGAATGTAAAGTAGTTTGAATAAAACATGCATGGTTGCAATGGTACTTATTCTGTCATTTTACTCTAATTAATTTTTTGGCTGAAAAAAGGAACAGTTATGTTTAATTGTATATTTAATTATATTAAAAACTTAATGACTGTAGAAAACCTAAAGTAACAGTGCATTGGATAATAATTACCTACCATGAAGTAGAAAGTGGTCCGCAGGCCCCTTCACAAATTATGAATTTTTATGAAGTTATTTTCACGAGAACTGCAAAATGTGTACAGCAAGCCTCCACACGCTGTGATTCAAATCAATCTTTAGCTAAACGCCACATCTCAATCTTTTTTTATTTGAATTTTCTTTAGAAGATTAAACAAACAAATGGATCACATCCTTTTGTGTCCTCCATACAAATAAGGAAAAATATTTATGTAGTCCTTTAAGTTATATTTTTTTAATGTGAATGACATGTATTGTACTTAAATAATTTGCTTACCCTCAAGTTTTCTACCTTTTTGTGGCTACAGATTCAAGATGTATTTAGATATTAGGAGCACTATCTAGAAACTCTTGAATCTTTCATTTTAAAATTTTATTTGTGTGTATTTATAGGTAATGTGGATTGAACTTATTTTTTATCTCTAAAATTGAAACTATAGCCTATATTATTTGCTCCATTGATCACCCATCATGACAACCTTTTTCCTTTCCAATAAAAGCAACCTATGACCCTTTGTTCTTGAAAATGTAAGGAAATGTGCATGATACAAAATGCAACTTGGCATTACATGTTTGATATTCTTATGGAAGAAATGGTGTTGGTGGGCTCTCTTCTCTTGCATAAGAAATCCACATGATAGATGATTCTTTAACAAGCTTCATTTTGTAATGCCCATGCCTATAACAACTAGAAATAAGCTAGGGTGTTGTTTCAAATAAAGTTGAGCCCTAAACTCAAGACAATAAACTTAAATATCATAAAGCCTCAATGTCAAACATGAGAGCTTAAAACATAACTCAATACCTTAAACAATACAAGTTCTAAAAAAGACACATAATTCCTTGACATGACCTATGCAATTAGGGTCATTAGATTGAACTATTTACAGTCCCCAAGTTTATTGATGGTTATATAGTTCTTCTAGAGGATTGTCTACTTTTCCTTAAAGTGCACCTCATTTTATCTTTCATTTCATTTTTGGATCAATGCATAATAGTTTCTTATTATTAATCAAAACATAATTTAGTGGCTATTATCCTTACTAAAGGAAAGCTTAACAAAATTAATAAAACCCAACTCTAAGCTAAGTTGATTATTTAAGAAAAATATCATAAAATGTTTTATTTTGTACCCTTCTCACCAAAGGAATGCTTGAGAAAATTAACAAAAAATTAACAAAAAATTTACTTTAAGCTAAGTCAAATATTCTCAAAATATTTTTCTTAAGTGATTACTTGTGCAATTATCTTTGGGCTGCAACCCTTGAATTAAAAAATTGCACAATACATGATGTTCAATGTTAATTATTTTAAATTGATATTTTTCTTGTGTACTACAATGCCCTAAGCAACTATATAGTAATATTGTGTATCATCAATGCTTATGATTGGAAACCAATTTCTAGTCCACCCTCCTAGATATTCCAAAATTTACATCTCCATTGTTAGAAAAAAATTCTCCCCACAAGGTAAACATCCGTTATTAAATGAATACAATGCTTAAAGGGAACTACTAGGCATCTAGGCTTACTTGTGACCTCCACCATGAGAAAATAAAGGATGATTTCAAACTTAATTGACAACAAGAGCTATAAGATTTTTCCTCTCAAAAATGGAGAGGGGATTGAGGGAGTCTCAATTTTATCATTATGGACTCATATCTAAACCACAAACACTTGGAATCAAATTAACATGGGGTAATAATATTGATCATGTTGCAAGATTGATTTATTCTAGTGTTGATAATGACATTATGTGTGCTATATTATACCTTGATTACCCCCAGACACTTTGGGCTAAGATTTTGGAGATCTTTGAAGACCCTTATATCTCTCCATTCTTTTATGTTATTACTATAGGTTGACTCATTCCCCATGATGATGTAGATAATATACCCTTTGATGATGATACTTTAGAGGAGCTTGATTATATTATAGGTCTTACATGTTCTAATAGTACAAATACTTCCTTTCTTGTGTTTTCTCCTATTGAGATCACATCTCTATTTTCTATTTCCTGTTATTATATTAGTATTGCTACATCCATGACCCCTATCGATTCGGTGCACTTGGAAATTTATCATCTTCTAGATATAGGTACTTGAGATTCATATATATCATCCATATTTGTGGAGTCTTATATTATGGTAAGTGTAAGAAGTTGGGTCCACAAAGAGGGGAAGTTTCAGCCAAAAAATGTTGAAGGGAACAAGTACCTATTTTAAAACCCATTTAGGAATGGGATCCCAAGCCTTAGATTAAGATATCATTCATAAAGGCGTACCTGTTTTAAAAAGATTTGAAATCCCATCCTATTTTTTGATTTTTTTAGGCCTGGGAAAGACTTGGTAACCCAAACCTTAGCCTTAGATCTGCAACTAAAAGACTAAGGAAATGTCAAGAGAAATAACTTAGTTTGGCAATATAGCTGATTTTTTTTTTCAGAATTGGTTTATGAAATTAAATCCCATTATAGATCACAATGCCTAGTTTTAAAATATGTAATTTTTTAATAATTGGATTATGTCTTCTAGTTTTTAATTAATTTCTAAGCAAACTAGTCCATAAACTTTAAATGTCAGGCTTTTTTAGTTATTTAATAAATTTTAATCTATTAATTTTTTTGTAAAAAAATTATGATATCAATTTACAAAAAAATCTTTACACAATGAAAAAAATTAAAAAATGATTAGTTTAGGTCAAATTATGGTGTTCGTACATGTTGGCTCTCAAAAACAACAATTAGGGCCAATAAAAAATTAATTAAAAAAATACTAAAAAAAGTATAAAAAATATCCTCATTAATATTCAGTTTGTTACACATCTTTCTCCAAAATGAATTATAAAATACTTTTATTTAGGTCAAATTATGGTATTCATACACATGCATGGTATGGTCCTAAAAAATGACTTTTAAAAAATGGTTTTTATACATACCGATACAAAATTAATTTGTATCATCTATGTATTAGAACAAATTACATATTTGAAAACTAGACTCAGAATACTAAATTTTAAATTATTGATTTTTTTTAAGATTCCATGTGTAATTGATTCAAAATTTCAGTCCAATTGTGACAAATTTTGGAAAATCGACAAAAACACTTCCACTTTTTGAGCTTTTTGTGGACCCAACTTCTTGCACATACCCATTAAAGATTTGGAGGATTCATTTGAGGAAATATCTTTGATAAAATCCCAACCATTGCTATCATCATCATCTTTGAAGATTATTCTTCATTAATCTTCACAATATTCTAGATTGGCATCACTTGATTTTAACATATGGATATTTAATTTTAGAGATACAATTTTGGATTTAGATTTCCTATTCATCAAGATTATGCAAAATAGATTCTATAATGACTAGTGGATTTGCTACTTCCCAAGGGGAGAAATGTATTTAGACTCTTTGGATTATTTTATGTCTTAAGGTGATCAACATTGGTACAAGAGATACTTCTTTATGGAGGGGATTCATAGCCTCATGTTTTCTCTCCTATTATGGGGATCTATATTATGCTTTTGTAATAGAAGCAGTCTTTGGGGGTCATGTTGAATCCTCCATTTATTTCATGTTTCTCCCTTTTAGAGAGGGGCTTTTTCCCATGATTTTTTCTCCTTTCCTAGTTCTCATATATATTTTCTTGTACATGGGTGTCTCATTAGACCTTGTATCCTTGAGACCCATCTATGCATTTCATCAAACTCTCTAATTTACACTTAGGGGGGAGGGTGCAAGGAGGGGTGTTAGGGTGAGAAAGGTAACCACATGAAAGAAATTATTACTACCCAACTCTATTTAAAATAATATACTTAAGCTTACTTAGGTCATGTGGTTTTTTGTGTTTCAAGTCTTAATATTAAAACAAATTTCATAATCTTATTATATCCCACATAGGGTTTCTACTAAGGTTTATTTATCATTTATCAATGATTATTTATTCTATATAATATTTATCAATTTTTGAATCAATAGAATTCTCAAGCTTCATAGAAAATCATATTTTTTTTCTCTTTTATGATAGTATGTTTTGGTTACAAGTGATCTCTAGGATTTGTGGAGTTCAATCATCAACTCCAACAATGATGTTGTGAAAATTTTCTCAAGACATATTGTGTAGCTTTGAACGAGATCATTATGGTTACTACTCTTCCTATCCAATGATTCTTCGCACCCTAATTTACTCAAGTAGTAAAATCTCTTGTTGGATGGATTACTTGTTCTTTTTGCTTTGTTATTATACATTATTTTTCTATTATTCACATGGTGATCTATAGAAAAATATTGTTGTGGATTCTAATTTTGATGGCATGATTATAGATTTTCAATATTTTTCACCTAATTTTTAATATTTTTTTTCAAGTCATTTGCTTTTGTTGTGAGTCTAAAAAGACCAACTAAAATTTTTAAGGATAAGTTTTTAAATAATATGTGGTTATAGGAAAAATCTAAGGAAAGGTCCAAACCCCTCACATGATTTATGTCCCCCTCTATTTTAGTTTGTAAAAAATAAGTACTAGAAGGTGAGGTATTTTGATAATGAATAGCCTTATCTATCATTTTAATATTTTGTCACACAACATTCCTAAAATTCATAAATGGTTGTTAAATAACTAGCAACCACACATGGAGAATAATCTAAAAAAATTCCCCTATGTGTAAGGTTTTTAACCATAATATTTAAATCCTCTAAGAATACTTAATTTACTCTTAATTATTAGGTCTTGTTCTTAAGGAACCATATGCTCCTTATGAAGCCATTATTTGCATATTTTAGCCCTTCAATGAAATCTTTCAAGGAGGTGTTGATATGGATGAAACTCTCAAACCTCTCTATCACTATTTTTGGATTGATTCTTGCTTTGTAGCAATATGGAATTTCCTATGGAGATTTATGTTAATAGATGTGGTAATCACTACTTTATCCTATACAAGTTTTATTCACTTATAGATTGAGTTGTGTAAGAATTGGTATAGAATACTCTACAACATGTAATATTTGGTTGAAGATTATTGATCTGTATAGGATCTAGACTAAATTGCAGTATTTAAATGCTTAATTTTTACAATGTTTATTCCAAGTTAATTAAATCAAAATTAACTTATGGAAATAACAAATGAAAGAAATAACAAGGTGATTATAACAGAAAAGAAGGAAATGAGAGAAAGAAAGAGAGAGAAGAAGAGAAGTGCAAACAGTTGATAATGGAGTTCGTCACGAAAGTGACTACGTCTCCGGGTCCACTCCAATAGAGAGACCGATCCGATTAACTCCAAAAATCAATTACAAAGCACCACAATCATTCTCCAAGCACTTCGGCAGCATAACAGTGCTCTGACGTGCAAGAATGACTCAAAGAATCTCCACAAGACCTCTCTTTCGTGTCACCACAGCTTCAAGACTTCGTCACCTGAAAAAAACTTGATACCAACTCTCACCTTACACCCTCCTTTTATACATAAAATTTGCTCAAATTGGTTACTAACCAATTGATTTGAAAATATTCCCCTTATCTCTCCAAATACATAAAAATCTTTAACAATCTCCCTTTTACAAATAAAAATCTTCAAAAATATCCCCTTTTACATAATAAATAAATTTAAGCCCTTCAAGTTATTGTTTTCGGGCTTTTGTTACAACTAAGGGCTTATTTTTAATCAGAAGTTGTTTGTTTTAATTTTAAAATTAGGGGTTGGTTTTAATTTTAATAAGGCATTCGGTTTCCACCAGTTATCAAAACATACCGATGTCAAACATAACTCGGACGGGCTCGATAACCTAGCGGTGCATATGGCTTTTGGGAACCTGGCGGTTCTGGGTTCCACTCCCGGCCGCAAAAGTTTTAAAACAAACTTTGAACAGAATTTCAACAAAACCAAACGGCCACACATACTATTTAGAGGCTCGCGTATGGTGGAACGGTCGGACGAAGAACTCCCAAGTGGGAGAATAGGGATCGAATCCCTCCAACTAAATTTTGTTCAAACAAACAAACTTCAAAACCGTCGGCGGAGGAGAGAAACCATGAGGCCACGTGGCGAAGATTGATTCGCCCACTCCGATGATGTGGACGTTGACTCAACGATGATGTGGATGATGATGCAGCACTGACTTAGATGACGTGGAACCGACGTGGCCTGCTGACTCAGACGCTGACTGGCTGACCGTACGCTGACTCAACTGCTAATTGTACCTGTCACGTCGATGCTAACTGTGTGTACGGAAGGACACGTGTCACAATACGATTGGGTCCGTACGATGACTCTGCCGCCACGTGTTACGCCCAAATTCATCCATTTGTATTTCGTACAGTACGGACTGACTGCTGACGTCAGCATCCGTACGGTCCACCTTCAAAGTCAACTGACAGCTTTGACCTCTAATAACTCTCGCATCCAATGTTGGATTTCGATGAAACGAACGCCGTCGGAATTGTCTCGAAGAGCTCTTCGCGATGATGCCAAATTTGACAACTTTTGATGACATCATTTTTTTGCTTCCTGGATGCCCCTGATCTCAGTTTGACCAAAAGTTTGACTAGCTATAACTCGTGCAAACATACTCCTTTTCGCTCCGTTCGAGTTGCGTTGGAATCAGGATGTCGAGCTCTTTCTGATGGTGCTAATTCTGGAGAAAAATGAGACACTTCCGTTTTCACTAAAAAAAATGTCCTGCCGGATCAATGATAGGATCCCTAATGTGGACACTATGTGGGCCATCAGGCTTTAGACGAAAAGGAGCTTGGGCAGCCGGTAAGTTATAGTATGTGAAGGGGTCTCCATCAAAGACACATTGAAAGACATCACCAATGGAGGTGTAATGATATGACAGGTATGTGAACATGGGTGGGTGGAATGGAATATGTGGTATGAGTGAGGGTGACATAGATGGAGACTATAGATCAACAAGTTCTTTCTTTGATTTTATTCTTTGATAGATGCCCTCGTGATTTTTGAGGGAGAGGCATGTTTGGAGATCAACTTTTGCATGTTTTTATTTTTGAATTTTATTTTTGATTTGTCTAATAGCTTTTTATGTTGGCTAAGAGACTTGTCTGGATATTTTTTTCTTTTTGATTTTTCCAATAGCTCTTTATTTTGGCTAAAGGACTTTTCTTGATCCTCTTTTATTTTTGATTTGTCCAATAGCTTTTTATTTTGGCTAAGGGACTTTGCTTAATCTTTCTTTCTTTGCATGCTTTCTTTTGATTCTGGATCTCCATTTGAAAAAATAATTTTTACCTTTGATTCTTGAATTGTCTCTTTTATATTTTCTTTGATTGACACTTATTGATCCGTGTCTATAGAGTGGATGGATGTGGGTGAGATGGATGAAATAGGCAGAGTGAGAATGGGAGTGGTGATTCCCACAATAGAGTCTTTGAGGCTATCATTTTTGATACTAGTAACATCAAAGGAAGCTTGCATATCCTTAGTGACTTGGAAAGATGACTTTGTAGAGGCAACAATAGGAGAGTCATACCCTAGCCCAGGGCAGGTGGGATGGAGGAATGTTGGTTGGATATCCTCATTAGGGTCATGATCAAAGAGAAGGTTATCATAGATGTCCTGGTCAAACATGGGGTTATCATAGGTATGAAAAGTTGGAGTGGAAGCCGATATGGAAAAGGTAGGTGTATCATCAGGATCACAAAAGGTTCCAATACCAATACGGTCATCTTTTTGCATTCCTTTTGTAGCTATCTCAACATCATTATTAGAATTCTAATCCTTCTCAATGATGGTAGCAATGTCTTTTACTAGCAAGTTATCCAAACGATATTCTCCACATCCCAGGTCATGGATTTGAACCTTAGGGTTTGATAGTGTAGTAACTGGAGTGGATGATTTTAGGGATTCAAGATCAACATATGTTTGAGAAGGGGGTGCTTCACAATTGTTAGGGATTTCAGCTTTACGGCTTAGATTATGGCCATACATGAAAGGATTAGGATCTCCTTGTATTGTGATTTCAACTCCATTGTGTGGGAATTTGATACACTGATGGTATGTAGAGGATACCAATTGCATTTCATGTATCCAAGGTCTTCCAAGAAGGATATTATAGGTCAAGGGGAGATCAAGGACTTGGAAAACCACATCCTTCATCACAGGACCAACTCTGATTGGTAGAGTAACTGATCCTTTAGATGAACTCTCCTCTGCATCATATGCCTTTATGATAATCTTTTTATTGGAGTCTATTACATCTTCTGAATATCCCAATGCATGGATAAAATTTAAAGTGTAGATATTTAGACCAGCCCCTCCATCTATTAGAACACATTTGACCAATGATTTATGGATAAAAACCTCAATGTGAAGTGGAGTGTTATGCGGATGGGTGAGTGATGCATCATCGTGTTTTGAAAATGATAGGCAATGAGGTGTGGTCAAGTGTCTCACCATAGCTTGGGATTGAAAAACTTCCAAATCAACTAGTACAATGTCTTGTTTATCATTGATTTGATTACTGATTGCAGAAATGTTAAGAATGGTAGTGTCATAGACATAGTTTACATTCTTTCATTTGTTGTTTGATGAAGAGGACTCCCCCTTTTCGTAGTTGGATGCTCTATGATCAACATTTGTTGTAGGCTCTTCTATTGATATTTCCTTTTTATCTATCAAGTCTTGTATCACATGTTTTAGCTGCATACAATCATTTGTTTTATGTCCCTTGTTTCGATGAAAGTCAGAGAAATGTGCATCATTCCACCAGGATGGTTTAACTTGTGGGTTATAATCTCATTCCTCTGGTAAGGTTATAACTTTGGTTGCAAGAAGTTCCTTCAATGCTGATTCGAGTGACTGTCCCAAAGGTGTGAATTTTCTGTGGTTTGATGGTATTTTGTATGGTGTTGAAGCTGGTTTAGTTTCATGACTATTCTAATTGTTGTTTTGATTATTTTGATTGGTGTTTGGATTGGTGTTTTGATTAGTCTTGGAGGCAGCAGCTGTCAAGTTAAAAACTGGTTTTGCATTTTGTGTTTCATCTGCACCATCATTGTTACCAAAATTCTTGTTTCTTTACCAAAATTTTGGTTTATCATTGTTGTTATAATGATTGGAGGAGTTTGCTAAGTTGTTTCCATCATTGTAAATTTTCAAGACTTCTCTCTTGACCAAATCTTCTTCAATTTTGATTCCATTTTCAATCATTTTCTCAAAGGTAGATGGATGTTGCAATTCAAGTCTATAGCTCATCTCATCATTTAGATTGTCAATAAATATTTCCATCTTTTCCTTTTCAGGTATGGGACAAGCATATCTTGCAAACAATCTTCTCCATATTTGTAAAAGTATAAGGAATGATTCACCCTTTTTCTGTTTTGTGTTGCAAATTTTTTTCGTGGTTATCTCGTGTTGGTTTTTGTAGGAGTATTGGGTGATGAATTTATTGATCAACTCTTCAAAGGTCTTAATACCTGGTGAAAGTTTGGAGAACCATTCCATGCATTGGCCACCCAAGCTTCATGGAAATAATCTCATCAAATAAGTGTCTTCGTTTGTAATTTCAAGGATCATGGTTCAAAATTCCCTTACATGATCCATAGGATCTATTTTACCATTGTATTTATCATACTTTGGAAATTCACAATTTTTGGGAAAAGGAATCATGTTGACTGTTTGATCAAAATGGTATGGGAAAATGTATTGCAACAAATATCTTTTTGTGGTTCCTCTTTGTATGTCAAGAAGTTGTTGCAAATTTTTCATTTTATTGGTTAGAGTAGTCACTGGATCTGTGTTTGGTGGATCAGTTTCAGTCCTTTTGGGTGCTCCTTTTAGTTGATTAACATCAAAGTCATGTGGAAGTTTGATACCTTGATTAGCCAGCATTAAAAAGTATTTTTCCCCATATTTTTCAAAAATATTTTCCATGAATTTGTGGAACTTGGGATCTTGTTGAGTTGTTTGAATGTCTTCCTCAATGATTTCATCATTTTTTAGGTTGGTGGAATCTATGGAATGAATTTTCTTCTCCTTCAGCCATGGTGTTCTGAGTCTCTGCTTCCTTTTCTTTGAGTTTCTGCCTTTGTGATCTTGTTTGAATGGGCATACAAGTGTTATAATTTGACTAAAATTTTATCTTTGTTGGAGGAGTGCCAAGGATAATAACTAAGTCAAATAGAATGACAAATTCTATTGATAAGACTAAGCTAAATCTGATTATACAACGTTGTTTCGTGATGAAGGATGACAGATCCTAATGATGAAACTTAGCTTAAAAATAAGAGGTATGACATATGTTTAGGCACTTTAAGGTGTTAGATCTTAGTTTGGTTTGAAGAATTTCACTTGTAAAGGCCAATTTTATCAAGTTTAAAGCACTATTGTGATTGAGGAATGATTCTATTTTGGAAAAGATCCTGAATTCTGGTTTTAATTATCTAACAGATGGTGAATTCTATTCTTTGGTTTTAAATTTATTGAATGCGCTAAAACAAGGTAAACAGGGTATGGATGCGCTAAAAGATGGCATAGATGTGTTAATAAACAACTTGGATGAGCTATATTGTTCCCTAGATATGCCAAAAAATGGACTCCATGCGCCAAATGATGCCTTAGATGCGCTAGAATATGGTTCAAATGCGTTGGAAAATGACTCAGATGCACTGAAATATGGGTCAAATGCACTAAATAAAGCCAGTGATGTGCTATATTTCCCCTAGATGTGATTTCAACTTGATTCTCTATTGGACTATCCGGTGAATGCGCTAAATGGATGTGCAAATGCACCGAAAAATATAACAGATGTGCCAGAAAATGCCCTAGATGCACTACAAGATAAACCAAATGCGCTGTGAAATGACTCAGATGCACTAGACTGTACCCAAGATGCACTATAAAATGCCCTATATGCGCTAGAAGATAGACCAAATGCGTTCTAAAATGACTCAGATGCGCCAAAAAAAGTAGTGTATGTGCCAAAACAGGGAATGCATGTGCTAAACTGGAAGTTTTTCACTGTTTTGACAATTTTTCTGGTTATTTTGCTTTTAAATCAATGAATCTGAATGTTTCCAGGGTATAATCTTTTGAACAATGATTTTTGTTTGGTTTCCTTGTTTGTGAATTATGTGAACTAAGTGTTCTTAAATGGATGATTTCTTGAATAATGACTTCAAACACAAGTTGTAAAATAGTTGTTTCAAGCCTATGATCTAAACATTGAGTGTATGTTCAAGAATCTAGTATGATTCCTTTGATTTTTAGAGGTATTAAACAAAAGAAAATAGATCAAACACTTTTCTAATGTCAAGGGTCACTTATAATATCACATCCCACATCTTAGAACTATGTTAGCTCACACAACCTTGTCACCTCCTAGAGGGCGCCTGTGTTTTTTCCTTTCCCGGGTCTTAACCAAAATCGAATCCTCCACTTTTGGCTAGTAATCCCTGATAGTTATATGGTGAGAATCTTGGGGGTAGATTCTTCCCTCCCCTTGCACCGTGATATTAAAAGTGTTCAGAGACTAACTTGGTTGGCTTCTAAACTTAAGGTTCTTAGTAAGGGTTTTCGTTCGGTGTGGAAAATGATAAACTCCCTTAGGAGGCCTCCCAACCTTTAGAATAAAGGCTTTGGGGATGGTTACAATGCACACTACCATTGAATTGCAGGTTTCCCCAAATTCACTTTTGATTATAGTGGGTCAAAAAACTTGGCTTTAGTTGTTCCCACTTAGGTCATTCTTGCAGGGTGAGTACTTTTTCCCACTACGACAGGCCTTCTAAAGGTGCTATCAAAACAAGAAATAGTGAGTCTGGCATTTTGGTCACCCAATGAAAGGGAGAGCATAGGCCTATCACTTTACAAGCATAATAGACAAGGGGTTCATTAATCCTTCTAATTAAACTAGGTGCCTAATTTAATCAAAAGCAAGCAAAAATAACTCCATCCCCTACAAACACCGTTAGTAGTTTGATATAATTGTATTCGACCAACATATTAGGCACCTGCAACACAAAAAATATTGATCATCTCTCAGAATTTTGAATTTCTGTAAAGTAAACCAGATGCGCTAAAACATTAACCATATGCGCTAAAAGATCACATAGATACACCAAAAGAACTACTCTATGTGCTAGAGAAACTATTGAATGCACTAAAATATCAACTAAATGTGCTAAAAGACCCCCTAGATGCGATAAAATATGGGCTAGATACGCTGAAAGATGCTCCAGATGCACCATAACAAGAACTGGATGCGCTAAAAGATGTTTCGTATGTGCCGAAAGAAATCACAGATGCACTACATAAGAGTTCACGTCTAGATTTGTAAAACTTTCCAGAAAACATTAATAAAAAGGGGTCGGGCCCCACGGTGGGTGCCAATTTAATGTGTGAGATAAAATGTGTAAATGAATAACAAAATCACACAAGCAATGAGACATTATATTAGAGAAATTGAATAGCAAATCAAATCAAATTGAAACAAAACTAATTCCCTAAAGCCATCCCGTTGTTTCCTATCTTCAAGGATTCATGAAATCATAATGGCTCTCAGATTTTTTTGTGCACTATGACCTTTAGAATGACAACCTGAAGAACGAAATGTTGGAAAATGCAAGAAATCTATTCCTACATGATTGATTGCTAAACTATATGATTTGATGAGTGATATGATACAAAATTATGTGATGCAAATGTTGTATAAAAACTACTATGAGAATGGAAATGCAGCTAATAACTAAGCCATGATTGTGAACTAATATGCTTCTAAAATGTTAATTACTAAATGCTCAAATGCTCTAAATGCTCAAAGTGCTCTAATGTAATTTCTGCAGAGTAAGATTGCTCAAAGATGGGATATGAAATGTTATAGAATGAGGCTGCATTTATAGGATTTCCAAGGTATATTTTGATGTGGCAACAACCAACAGTCAGGATTTTAGCTGGAGAGATTGAGGGTGGAGAATGAAGAAGTTAGAGGGAATCATGGAGAGTGTTCCCTTTAATAGAACACAATGCCAAGTGTGAGAGAGAATCAAATGATGGAGAGAGCCAAGTGTCTCTAGTTTGTTTTAGAATTGGTTGAAGATAATTCCAATTTAAATATTAAGGATATTTAAATTCATGAGACACATGATGAGGTCGCAAGAGGAAAAGTTGTAGACATGTGACTAAATTTAAATTTGGAATTATTCAAACTTAGTAAGAAGATATTAATTAAATAAAACAAACAATTTGAATTTGTTTATTTAATTAAGATTAGAGGAATATGATTTAAGATAAGAAGAATTAGAAAATGAAATATATAAATAAATTTAGAATTTATTTATAAGTAGACTAAATAAGAGGTTTATTTTTTATTGTTTTGATCAGTGAAATAAGAGGTTTATTAATTAAATACCTTGTATTTGATTAATTAATTATCTTGTCTGATTTTAGGTGTATACAAGAATCCTTGTGATTAGTGGCTTTAATGTGTCAAGTTTAGTAATGTGGATGTTATATGTTACAATTTTGTAGTGGATCCTATGTTGAAAGTATTTTGTGGAAGTGTTATGTGACCCTAGCTCGGGGGTGGATTGAATCTCAATCCTATGGTTGGGTGGAGAGCTCATTGGCCCATATTATTTTTCTTCTTTGTGGATCTTTGTATTTCAGGTACATGTGTTGAATAAGAAATAATATCTTACATTTTTCAGAAAATGTATTTCAAGAGAGAAACAGGTTGGTTTTGTTGAGGTAACAATATTGTTGCCCCTATGCCAAACAATAATTCGTTTAAAAGTAGTTTCATGTATTTGATCATAAAAAAATGATAAACATGCTATTGAAGCATATAATTTAATGAGTTTTTCTATTATTAATCTCAGAAAAACATATTAAAAAATTGTATTAACCCAGATCACCAATTATGATTTATCAAGAAAACATTGACATCCTTATTCACAATAGAAATCTGTCATAAAATAGCCCTAAAAATCTGATCACACATAATGAAAAACAAAGAGTTAGATGATAAAATTTAAAGGGTTTCTATATATCCAATATTTATAAAACATATCCAAATATCAGAGAAACCTAGTAAATCAAATAGAATTTATGATTAAAAAATTACCATCTCCTACTTTGAAATTAAAACAATAAATTGAAAACCAAAATAAATTGAGTGAAACCAAGTTAGGGTATCATGTAGGAAAGAGAAATATCTGAAGGAAATATTCTATGAGAAAGATAGAAACATGAGAAAAAAATCTTACATGGATTCTTAAGTTAGTTTTTAAAAATTAGTTTCTAGTTATCCATTAAGAGCCTTAATTGTATAGTGTTTAAAAAAAATATTGGTTACAAATTGTTGATTTTATTTATCCTCTTATTTTCAGGATTGTGTTCTTGTTAGAGAGTTTAATTATTTAATTTATTTATTAGTGGATGAACAATGTATCCATTTAACCCAAGAATAAAAATATTTTAATTTATATCAAAGTGATTCAAACAATTTTATCATAGAAAAGTTTAGGTATAGTAAGCAAAGTTGGTAATTGAAATCACCTAAGAATTTTTGTAAGAAGAATAATAATTTGGGTTGAGTTATGAAGTAAAGAAATAAGGTTTAATTTGTGAACTATAACATTAAAGCTTCTAAATCCATTAAAGTATAGCTACCAAAAAATGTTAACGAACTAAATAGTCATGAATTATGTGTATGTGTTTAGTTGTGTGTGTATTCTACAAATATACATAATCAATTTCAAGTTGTTGAGTTATTATTCATATAACGATAGGGTTTTCAATATTGGATGGTAGAGTTCTTGTTAGCTTATTTCTTGTATGTTTATGCTTGTAATATTGGTTTGAAGTATTGTTTAAATTATTGTTCATTTCTAATGACTGGTCATTAACTAGCTCACTTGGAAAGGTAAATAGATTGAGGTTGATTCAACACTTACAATGCATCTTCAGTATTTGTTTCTATTACATATCTCAACCTTTACGTAATCTTGATTTTACCTTCACTAACACTTTTAGATGTCCTATTTGATTTTGATTTAATGGTAATAATATCTTTGGGGGGATAAGTTAATGTTATTGTGGAGATTTAATACTAACCATATCAAAATATGTTCCATGTTTATGTGTAGTTTAAATGAATATAAATGATGTTGAAAATTAGTGTAAATTTGGAATAGCAATGTTTGATTTAAAAAAAAAAGCCATTCATTTGTTTATATTAACATTGGGTGTGTACATTATCAAAATCATCATAAAGTAATGATTGTGAAATTCCTTAGTGACAATATCATTATTATTTATTATTATTCCCTCTTGTAAGTATAATTTTTGGATTAGAAATTTTTTTATCTAACTTGAAAAATATTGTTTTGGATCATGCAAGACTTCATCATTATTTATATCATTAGACAAGTTATAAATTGAGTAGTTTATCTTTAATTATTCTATTTAATTATTTACTTCTCTTATTTAGTTACCTTATAGTATTATATTAGCTTAATCTTGGGGAGGGAATTACACTTGCTTTGTAGAGGGATCTTCTACCATGCATGATGACAACCTTTTGAGACTTTCTTCTTTTCAACTGGTCTTCTTGGTATGTAGCAGAGTATCAGAGCCACCACCCAAATTAATGGGAATAATATTATTTTTTAATGCACTTTGATAGAAACACAAGACTTGACAACTTCTCAAAATCTTCCTTAACAGATGGCTTTGAATAAAACTCTTGACTCAATCCACCAGGACATAGACAACTAGATAGAAATTCCTTTCTATCCCTGACAAAGTCGTCAATCTGTTGGTGTTTCCAACTGATTGTCTGGGTTTTCCTAAATATTAGATACTTCTTATGCTCAGAAACCCTAGGTGGGTTCCCCTATAACATCATTCAACATATAACACTTCTTTACAATGATGCATTTGATAACAAATTCTTCACACTATGGCAACAGGTAACTTGATGGGCTAAATCATCTTTGTAACCCTCTATATTTTTGGCGGTTCATTGTAGTGAGGCATTGAGCATAAAATAGTAAAAATACAAAAAAGTAAAGGTTTTGATTTGATTTAATGTTTGATTCTTCCTTAGCCTCAAACTAAGTGAGTCACTTTGACTAGTGCCTTATCCACAACAAAGTCTAGGAGTGAGGTAAACTCCTACAATAGACCAACTCTTGGCTTCTTAAAACCTCACTGCCTTACAACAAGAAACCAACAAAAGAACAATGCTATCACACTACTTACAAATCCATACTGCAACCACACAGTCTCTAATGAATGAACTGAAAGGAAAGTTATTCTATTCCTTGAATAGAAACTAATAATTCAAACACCCACAACACAAAGTATGATATGCGAACCAAAGATAGTGAGTAAAATGGTGGAGAGTATAACAGATTGATATTAAAATTTCAAAAATTATGATGACTATTCTAGTCATATGTTTCTATTATAGAGCAACACTTACAACATTCCTTCTCTGAGTTTCAAAGGACTTATCTATTCAACTTGATTCAAAATAAATATTTTTAAAGACTAAGAATCAAAACCCTTTGAATGACTACAAAACTTGCCTTTATAGTTTAGGCATAACTCAAAAATTAACTAGGGACAAACCCTAACCATACTAGGGTTTGAAAAAGATAACAAAATACTTGAATTAAGTTACAAAATCTGATCACATCCTCAATAGAATCCAACATGTAGAACCAACTGATCATATATATTAACTCCATTGCAGCTAGAAAGGATGGAATGCTCCTGAAATCACATGCCCAAGTGTCCATTGTCCCTTAGCAGGTTGTGAGAATGAAAGAAGGCACACAATTGGGTTGAAATCCACGCTAAAAACTTGGAAAAAATCGTGAAAACTTCTAGGAATGCAAATTTGAGAGGAAATACCACCATAAATTCTCCAAGCATCCACACCAAGCCACCATATTAATGAGCACATAAATAGTGAAGAAAACCCCCACAAAATCTACAACAAATCACAAGGATGGAGCTCTGATATGAAGAAGGTCGATGACATACAAAGAAAGCATGGTCATCATCCCCTCATAATGGGAGTAGGTAGAAACAACATTAAAGACCCCTACCATCCTCCAAAAATCAACTCTGGGAGCTGAGGAGATAGTGCAACATTAATGGCACCATCGAAAAGTCAAGGAAAGATAGAAAGAAGGGGAAAGGATGAAGGGAATCAAGAGTGATAGAGAAGGGATGGAAGGAAGAGGGAAAGCAAAAGCTCGAAACATTGAAAATTTCATACTTAGCCAATTTTGGAATTTTTTAAATGGGGCATTTATGGAAAGCTGGCAAGGGAGTAAGGAAGATTACCAAAGACACACAAACATGAAACACCATTAGGATTTATTGGATTGGATATAAGTGATGGGCATCACAAGGGGGTGGCACAAGCTGAAAATAGTGCCACCATGGTTTATGTAATGCCCCTGCTACTTTTCAAAGAATAGTTTTAAGTATTTTTGCTGATCTCATTCATGATTGTGTAGAGGTTTATATGAATGACTTTACTGTTTATGGTAACACTTATGAGGAAACTGAAAATAATCTTGGAAAAGTCTTGCAAAGATGTGAAGATACCAATCTATCCTTAAGTCATGAAAAATACCATATTTTAATGACAAAATGTATAGTATTAGGTAATCACATTTATGCCAAAGGAATTCAAGTTGACCCTAAAAAGGTGTAGATAATTCAAGATTGGCCCACTCCTGTTTGTCAAAAAGATGTTCGTAGCTTCTTAGGACATGCAAGATATTATTAGAGGTTTATTCAAAACTTTAGTAAAATTTCCTCATCTCTTTTTGTTTTGTTAGGAAAAGATAATGCTTTCTCATGGATGCAAGAATGTCAGTAGGCTTTTGAAATAATCAAGGAAAACCTTGTTACTAAACCAATGTTACGTGGACCAAATTGGGAGTTACCTTTCCATATTCATACTGATACTTTAGATTCTTCAATGGGAGTTGTCCTATGACAAAAAGAGGACACACTTTTTTATTCAATTTATTACATCGGTAAGAATTTTACAAGTGTTGAGGTAAATTATATAGTTATTGAAAAGAAATTTCTAGATGTTGTATATGTAGTTATTAAATTTCATCATTATATTATTGGATATTAAGTGTTCATTCATACTGATCATTCTGGAATATGATTTGTAATGAATAAACCTATAGTTACTGGTAGGTCCATTAGATGGTTATTGTTACTATAAGAATTTGACATTACTATACTTGATAAACCTGGTTGTGAAAATGTTGTTGTTGTAGACTTCTTATATCCAAGTTGCAATGTGAAGATGAACCCATTCTAGTTGATGATACCTTTCTTGATAAACACCTTTTTACTATATCAATTAAAGTTCCATGATTTGTAGACATTGCAAACTATTTAGTCACTTGCAAGTTTTCCCCACATTTCTCTCCCAGGGATCGTAGGAAATTAGTGGGATTAAGTGGTCAATATACATGGATTAATGGAATTTTATTCTGCACCAGTATTAACAATGTCATGCAACGATGTGTAGCTAAAGATGATGTCTTTGATATACTTTGAGCATGCCATTCTAAACCTTGCAGAGGATATTTTACAGCTCAAAGAACTACTGATAAGATCCTAACTGTTGGATATTATTGGCCTACAATCCATTAAGATTGTAAAAATATGTGCAACACTGTGACAAATGCCAACGTATGGGCCAACCCACATGTTATAACAAGATGCCTCTACAACCCCAATTATATATTGAACCCTTTGAAAAATGGGGCTTAGATTTTGTGGGGCCAATCATCCCCCCATCAAAGAATAATGAATATATATTGGTTTGTACTAATTATGTCACTAAATGGGTAGAGGTTATAGCATTAAAACATGCAATAGATACTAAAGTTGTTGACCTTTTGTACTCTAAATTTTTTACCAGGTTTGGTGTACCTCAAGAAATTGTTATAGATCAAGAACCTCAATTCACGTCTAAGTTGATTGCTGCTCTAGTTTGAGAGTATGAAATGCGACATCGCAAATCTTCTCCATATCACCCTCAGGCCAATGAACAAGTTGAAGTCACTAATTGAGAACTTGAAAATATTCTTACAAAGACTATAACATTTCATAAGAAAGATTGGGCAACAAGACTTCCTAAAGTAGTATGGGCTTATCGAACAACATGGAAGACCACCACTGGTCTTACACCACATAAACTTGTTTATGGTAAGAGAGCAGTTTTACCTATTGAATTTGAGATAAAAAATCTATGTAGTACTTTGCAATTGGGATTGAATCTAATCGATGCTTAGAAAGCGAGGATTTCTAACCTTCATGCACTAGATGAAATGTGACATCAAGCTCTTTTCCATGCATAGACAGTTCAAAAACAACATGCTCTTTCGCATGAATGTTTCATTCGAAAACTATCATTTCAGCCAGGAGATTGGGCACTCCTTTATGATTCCAGATTCCAAGGATTTAAGGGTAAATTTCACACCAGGTGGTTAGGGCCATATGAAATCAAAATTGTTTATGAAAATGGTGCAGGAAAGCTTCACACCATGGATTCTTATCGCATGGCCCTTGTTAATGGGCACCACTTAAAATTGTACAACCGACCTATTTCTAAAGAGAATTTTGTTTCCAGTTTGACAAAGGAATTCAATGTTGGGTCTCAATTTCCTATCACCTCCTCAAGTACCTTTTAGATACTTCATATTAAGAAAAAAATAAAATCTAGCAATGAAAATCTTCGGGCATTACTAGATGGTTACAATTTGAAAACCAAATTTTTGGCAGATTGTAACTAGCTAAATAACTTGGGGGTGAAAACTGATTTTTCAGCGCTCCTAGGTGGCACATTACTAAAAATCGTATTTCCAACAGTTTTGCATTAAAAAAATCAATTGTGATAGGTACCATCCTGTAGCTTTTGCAACAGGAGCCTTCTTATTACTTATGTGACAAGAAATTTTTCTTCATGCATGTTTTGTTAGGTCACCTTTTTATTTGTCACCTTTCTTCTATTTTGGGAGGGTTGGCTGGAGTCTGTGGAAAAATTTGTTCATTTCATGTTTTGTTCTAGCTTTCCATCACAAGGCGTTCATGGCATTTCATTATGCCAGCTGGACCCACATACTACATTTAAATTAGAATACTCCATTCCATCTTCAACCTCTGATAGACTTGCCACCCTGGACTTGCTTTATGGCATGTATTGGGTTCTCACTCGGCCATGTCGACCTATTTCCAGCTATGTAGGTGATATCATATATGGAAGGTTTTCACCATCATTTCATCTGATGGTGAAAATCGCTTTATCATTTTATAAAAATATTTCCTCTTGTCATTTGAGCCTTCATAACTGTCATTTGGATATGACATGCCTCAATCTATCTTTAGTTCCTTGATTAATATTGCAGTGTCCTTTCACACCTGTCGAGTTGTCTTCTTTGCCAATTATCTCTCACCTGAAATGAGAACTCCATCCACATTCTTCCCACATGATCGGTGATCTCGCCATCATTTCTAGTCAAGCCAGATTATTATCTACGTAACTGGTAGCTTTTACAATGTTTTATTCTTTTAAAAATGTTCTAAATACTTTTAATTATGTGAGCTAATTATAATGGCAACACCGAGAAGACGTTCATGACTAAGCTGGGGGAGAAATTGACATATCCATTGCAAATCTAATTAAACCCATCAAATCCACTTCTACACCTTAAACAAATTTAATTATTACCTGTCATATATCTATTCCTAAAACCATTACAATCCTTTCCATACACACCATATTTTTTGCCTTTTACCAGTTACCGTACTCTCCTTTTCAACCATATGCCATTATTTCTACATACACTATTACCATTTTTGCATACCTATGCCATATCTTCCTGTCACAACAAAATGGGTGGAACCCATACTAGGCGGGAACTGTTAAACACAAAAAAATTATTAGCTGATAAGGAAGTCTATAAAATATTTCAGCAAGCCAAATGACATGTATTATGTAGGAGGCTATGTGGCTTTGATGACTAGGTTGCATTGGAATTTTCTATGGGTTTGTAGAAAAATCAGGTATCTTTGAGGGGAATTTATTTTGTTGTTAGTGTTCAAACAATAGTTGATGTTGTTGGTTTTCCCTAAAGTGGTGATACATTCTTTCCTACATGATGTAACAAAGTCATTGATTTAAGGCCTCTTAGGAAGCAATTATTGCAATAGGGTGAATCCATGGAGATGGTGCATGACTAGGGTACAAAACGAGCTTTCTTACCAAATGCATGGGACTCTATTGTTAAGTTTATCATCTAGTACATTACCTGTGAAGGTAGGTACAACTATGTCTTTGCTCACCATTTCAGATTGTTATGCCATATGTGTAAAAATTCTCTGTTTAATGTACCATATTATCTATTTCAGTATTTGCAATGCATGGGTAAAGAGGTAAAAAAGGGCCATCTAAATTCCCTTGCTCACCATGGTTTAATTAAACTATTTTTCATGGAGGGATTGAAGTCTATTGTGCCCGCATTAAGTTAGGATATTTTTACTCAAAACCTAGAAGATACATATCATAGTGACTCCATTCATGATGAGGAAGAAGCCTTTGAATGGGGTAAGAAAGAAGATATTCCAATAGAAGAAGGAGATTTTGAATAGTGTGAGAAAGAAAATATACCAAAAGAGAAAGAAGCTTTTGGAAACCATGAAGATATACCAGAGGAAGAAGAAACCCTTGGGCATAATGAGTAGGAAAACATATCACCTACTTTGATAATGAAGCCTTCAAAGGAAATGAGAAGGACAATGTGTTAAAAGAAGAAGGGGTTCAAGGGAATGTTCTAGTAGATAATGTAGTCACTAAAAGTCATGGTACTACGAAAACCCTTGGAGTCTTGACCCCCCAAATATTGGATAAGAGACAACCCAAGAAATAGAGGATGGAGGCTAGACTTGATTCCAAGTTACAAAATTTAGCAACTGTAGCCAGTACAACGGAAGAAATAGAGCAAACAGAGGATTCCAATATAGAAGACTTAGCTATTTCCCTTATAAGAGTTAGTAATAATCATATTAGTAGAGATCAGAGGAGAAAAAATAGATAGAGGAAAAAGGAGCAAGAAATGAGAGCAAAAATGGTTGTTGCTGATGACAATGAACCTCCTATTTCATTAGGAGAAGAGACTACTGTGCGTGTGTCGAATGTGGAGGGTATTCTAATGTCAACACAAAAATTAATGAGATGGTTTACATTCAAAGCTTGAAACAAGTAAAACTACTCTATTTCGTAATACAATCAAATCTTTCAAATATGTATCATTGTCCTCTATTTCTAGGGAT
>VDFB02297517.1:0-80384 GCA_007258455.2 Sequoia sempervirens
GAATTCTGGTTTTAATTATCTGACAGATGGTGAATTCTATTCTTTGGTTTTAAATTTATTGAATGCGCTAAAACAAGGTAAACAGGGTATGGATGCGCTAAAAGATGGCATAGATGTGTTAATAAACAACTTGGATGAGCTAGATTGTTCCCTAGATATGCCAAAAAATGGACCCCATGTGCCAAATGATGCCTTAGATGCGCTAGAATATGGTTCAAATGTGTTGGAAAATGACTCAGATGCACTGAAATATGGGTCAAATGCACTAAATAAAGCCAGTGATGTGCTATATTTCCCCTAGATGTGATTTCAACTTGATTCTCTATTGGACTATCCGGTGAATGCGCTAAATGGATGTGCAAATGCACCAAAAAATATAACAGATGTGCCAGAAAATGCCCTAGATGCACTACAAGACAAACCAAATGCGCTGTGAAATGACTCAGATGCACTAGACTGTACCCAAGATGCACTATAAAATACCCTATATGTGCTAGAAGATAGACCAAATGCGTTCTAAAATGACTCAGATGCGCCAAAAAAAGCAGTGTATGTGCCAAAACAGGGAATGCATGTGCTAAACTGGAAGTTTTTCACTATTTTGACAATTTTTCTGGTTATTTTGCTTTTAAATCAATGAATTTGAGTGTTTCCAGGGTATAATCTTTTGAACAATGATTTTTGTTTGGTTTCCTTGTTTGTGAATTATGTGAACTAAGTGTTCTTAAATGGATGATTTCTTGAATAATGACTTCAAACACAACAAGTTGTAAAACAGTTGTTTCAAGCCTATGATCTAAACATTGAGTGTATGTTCAAGAATCTAGTATGATTCCTTTGATTTTCACAGGTATTAAACAAAAGAAAATAGATCAAACACTTTTCTAATGTCAAGGGTCACTTATAATATCACATCCCACATCTTAGAACTATGTTAGCTCACACAACCTTGTCACCTCCTAGAGGGCGCCTGTGTTTTTTCCTTTCCCGGGTCTTAACCAAAATCGAATCCTCCACTTTTGGCTAGTAATCCCTGATAGTTATATGGTGAGAATCTTGGGGATAGATTCTTCCCTCCCCTTGCACCGTGATATTAAAAGTGTTCAGAGACTGACTTGGTTGGCTTCTAAACTTAAGGTTCTTAGTAAGGGTTTTCGTTCGGTGTGGAAAATGATAAACTCCCTTAGGAGGCCTCCCAACCTTTAGAATAAAGGCTTTGGGGATGGTTACAATGCACACTACTGTTGAATTGCGGGTTTCCCCAAATTCACTTTTGATTATAGTGGGTCAAAAAAATTGGCTTTAGTTGTTCCCACTTATATCATTCTTGTAGGGTGAGTACTTTTTCCCACTACGACAGGCCTTCTAAAGGTGCTATCAAAACAAGAAATAGTGAGTCTAGCATTCTGGTCACCCAATGAAAGGGAGAGCATAGGCCTATCACTTTACAAGCATAATAGACAAGGGGTTCATTAATCCTTCTAATTAAACTAGGTGCCTAATTTAATCAAAAGCAAGCAAAAATAACTCCATCCCCTACAAACACCGTTAGTAGTTTGATATAATTGTATTTGACCAACATATTAGGCACCTGCAACACAAAAAATATTGATCAGCTCTCAGAATTTTGAATTTCTGTAAAGTAAACCAGATGCGCTAAAACATTAACCATATGCGCTAAAAGATCACATAGATACACCAAAAGAACTACTCTATGTGCTAGAGAAACTATTGAATGCGCTAAAATATCAACTAAATGTGCTAAAAGACCCCCTAGATGCGATAAAATATGAGCTAGATACGCTGAAAGATGCTCCAGATGCACCATAACAAGAACTGGATGCGCTAAAAGATGTTTCGTATGTGCCGAAAGAAATCACAGATGCACTACATAAGAGTTCACGTCTAGATTTGTAAAACAACTTTCCAGAAAACATTAATAAAAAGGGGTCGGGCCCCATGGTGGGTGCCAATTTAATGTGTGAGATAAAATGTGTAAATGAATAACAAAATCACACAAGCAATGAGACATTATATTAGAGAAATTGAATAGCAAATCGAATCGAATTGAAACAAAACTAATTCCCTAAAGCCATCCCGTTGTTTCCTATCTTCAAGGATTCATGAAATCATAATGGCTCTCAGATTTTTTTGTGCACTATGACCTTTAGAATGACAACCTGAAGAACGAAATGTTGGAAAATGCAAGAAATCTATTCCTAGATGATTGGTTGCTAAACTATATGATTTGATGAGTGATATGATACAAAATTATGTGATGCAAATGTTGTATAAAAACTACTATGATAATGGAAATGCAGCTAATAACTAAGCCATGATTGTGAACTAATATGCTTCTAAAATGTTAATTACTAAATGCTCAAATGCTCTAAATGCTCAAAGTGCTCTAATGTAATTTCTGCAGAGTAAGATTGCTCAAAGATGGGATATGAAATGTTATAGAATGAGGCTGCATTTATAGGATTTCCATGGTATATTTTGATGTGGCAACAACCAACGGTCAGGATTTTAGCTGGAGAGATCGAAGGTGGAGAATGAAGAAGTTAGAGGGAATCATGGAGAGTGTTCCCTTTAATAGAACACAGTGCCAAGTGTGAGAGAGAATCAAATGATGGAGAGAGCCAAGTGTCTCTAGTTTGTTTCAGAATTGGTTGAAGATAATTCCAATTTAAATATTAAGGATATTTAAATTCATGAGACACATGATGAGGTGGCAAGAGGAAAAGTTGTAGACATGTGACTAAATTTAAATTTGGAATTATTCAAACTTAGTAAGAAGATATTAATTAAATAAAACAAACTATTTGAATTTGTTTATTTAATTAAGATTAGAGGAATATGATTTAAGATAAGAAGACTTAGAAAATGAAATATATAAATAAATTTAGAATTTATTTATAAGTAGACGAAATAAGAGGTTTATTTTTTATTTTTTTGATCAGTGAAATAAGAGGTTTATTAATTAAATACCTTGTATTTAATTAATTAATTATCTTGTCTGATTTTAGGTGTATACAAGAATCCTTGTGATTAGTGGCTTTAATGTGTCAAGTTTAGTAATGTGGATGTTATATGTTACAATTTTGTAGTGGATCCTATGTTGAAAGTATTTTGTGGAAGTGTTATGTGACCCTAGCTCGGGGGTGGATTGAATCTCAATCCTATGGTTGGGTGGAGAGCTCATTGGCCCATATTATTTTTCTTCTTTGTGGATCTTTGTATTTCAGGTACATGTGTTGAATAAGAAATAATATCTTACATTTTTCAGAAAATGTATTTCAAGAGAGAAACAGGTTGGTTTTGTTGAGGTAACAATATTGTTGCCCCTATGCCAAACAATAATTCGTTTAAAAGTAGTTTCATGTATTTGATCATAAAAAAATGATAAACATGCTATTGAAGCATATAATTTAATGAGTTTTTCTATTATTAATCTCAGAAAAACATATTAAAAAATTGTATTAACCCAGATCACCAATTATGATTTATCAAGAAAACATTGACATCCTTATTCACAATAGAAATCTGTCATAAAATAGCCCTAAAAATCTGATCACACATAATGAAAAACAAAGAGTTAGATGATAAAATTTAAAGGGTTTCTATATATCCAATATTTATAAAACATATCCAAATATCAGAGAAACCTAGTAAATCAAATAGAATTTATGATTAAAAAATTACCATCTCCTACTTTGAAATTAAAACAATAAATTGAAAACCAAAATAAATTGAGTGAAACCAAGTTAGGGTATCATGTAGGAAAGAGAAATATCTGAAGGAAATATTCTATGAGAAAGATAGAAACATGAGAAAAAAATCTTACATGGATTCTTAAGTTAGTTTTTAAAAATTAGTTTCTAGTTATCCATTAAGAGCCTTAATTGTATAGTGTTTAAAAAAAATATTGGTTACAAATTGTTGATTTTATTTATCCTCTTATTTTCAGGATTGTGTTCTTGTTAGAGAGTTTAATTATTTAATTTATTTATTAGTGGTTGAACAATGTATCCATTTAACCCAAGAATAAAAATATTTTAATTTATATCAAAGTGATTCAAACAATTTTATCATAGAAAAGTTTAGGTATAGTAAGCAAAGTTGGTAATTGAAATCACCTAAGAATTTTTGTAAGAAGAATAATAATTTGGGTTGAGTTATGAAGCAAAGAAATAAGGTTTAATTTGTGAACTATAACATTAAAGCTTCTAAATCCATTAAAGTATAGCTACCAAAAAATGTTAACGAACTAAATAGTCATGAATTATGTGTATGTGTTTAGTTGTGTGTGTATTCTACAAATATACATAATCAATTTCAAGTTGTTGAGTTATTATTCATATAACGATAGGGTTTTCAATATTGGATGGTAGAGTTCTTGTTAGCTTATTTCTTGTATGTTTATGCTTGTAATATTGGTTTGAAGTATTGTTTAAATTATTGTTCATTTCTAATGACTGGTCATTAACTAGCTCACTTGGAAAGGTAAATAGATTAAGATTGATTCAACACTTACAATGCATCTTCAGTATTTGTTTCTATTACATATCTCAACCTTTACGTAATCTTGATTTTACCTTCACTAACAATTTTAGATGTCCTATTTGATTTTGATTTAATGGTAATAATATCTTTGGGGGGATAAGTTAATGTTATTGTGGAGATTTAATACTAACCATATCAAAATATGTTCCATGTTTATGTGTAGTTTAAATGAATATAAATGATGTTGAAAATTAGTGTAAATTTGGAATAGCAATGTTTGATTTAAAAAAAAAAGCCATTCATTTGTTTATATTAACATTGGGTGTGTACATGCCGGTATTGCCATGGTATGATGGTTTATAGGTGGCATTGTTGTTCTTGCCACCAAGGTTCAAACCCCGTTGGGGTGGTAATGTTGAATGGTTGTATCCGGTTCATAGCTCCGGTCAAAAGCGTTTACCCCTTGAATAAAAAAAACATTGGGTGTGTACATTATCAAAATCATCATAAAGTAATGATTGTGAAATTCCTTAGTGACAATATCATTATTATTTATTATTATTCCCTCTTGTAAGTATAATTTTTGGATTAGAAAAAAATTATCTAACTTGAAAAATATTGTTTTGGATCATGCAAGACTTCATCATTATTTATATCATTAGACAAGTTATAAATTGAGTAGTTTATCTTTAATTATTCTATTTTATTATTTACTTCTCTTATTTAGTTACCTTATAGTATTATATTAGCTTAATCTTGGGGAGGGCATTACACTTGCTTTGTAGAGGGATCTTCTACCATGCATGATGACAACCTTTTGAGACTTTCTTCTTTTCAACTGGTCTTCTTGGTATGTAGCAGAGTATCAGAGCCACCACCCAAATTAATGGGAATAATATTATTTTTTAATGCACTTTGATAGAAACACAAGACTTGACAACTTCTCAAAATCTTCCTTAACAGATGGCTTTGAATAAAACTCTTGACTCAATCCACCAGGACATAGACAACTAGATAGAAATTCCTTTCTATCCCTGACAAAGTCGTCAATCTGTTAGTGTTTCCAACTGATTGTCTGGGTTTTCCTAAATATTAGATACTTCTTATGCTCAAAAACCCTAGGTGGGTTCCCCTATAACATCATTCAACATATAACACTTCTTTACAATGATGCATTTGATAACAAATTCTTCACACTATGGCAACAAGTAACTTGATGGGCTAAATCATCTTTGTAACCCTCTATATTTTTGGCGGTTCATTGTAGTGAGGCATTGAGCATAAAATAGTAAAAATACAAAAAAGTAAAGGTTTTGATTTGATTTAATGTTTGATTCTTCCTTAGCCTCAAACTAAGTGAGTCACTTTGACTAGTGCCTTATCCACAACAAAGTCTAGGAGTGAGGTAAACTCCTACAATAGACCAACTCTTGGCTTCTTAAAACCTCACTGCCTTACAACAAGAAACCAACAAAAGAACAATGCTATCACACTACTTACAAATCCATACTGCAACCACACAGTCTCTAATGAATGAACTGAAAGGAAAGTTATTCTATTCCTTGAATAGAAACTAATAATTCAAACACCCACAACACAAAGTATGATATGCGAACCAAAGATAGTGAGTAAAATGGTGGAGAGTATAACAAATTGATATTAAAATTTCAAAAATTACGATGACTATTCTAGTCATATATTTCTATTATAGAGCAACACTTACAACATTCCTTCTCTGAGTTTCAAAGTACTTATCTATTCAACTTGATTCAAAATAAATATTTTTAAAGACTAAGAATCAAAACCCTTTGAATGACTACAAAACTTGCCTTTATAGTTTAGGCATAACTCAAAAATTAACTAGGGACAAACCCTAACCATACTAGGGTTTGAAAAAGATAACAAAATACTTGAATTAAGTTACAAAATCTGATCACATCCTCAATAGAATCCAACATGTAGAACCAACTGATCATATATATTAACTCCATTGCAGCTAGAAAGGATGGAATGCTCTTGAAATCACATGCCCAAGTGTCCATTGTCCCTTAGCAGGTTGTGAGAATGAAAGAAGGCACACAATTGGGTTGAAATCCACGCTAAAAACTTGAAAAAAATAGTGAAAACTTCTAGGAATGCAAATTTGAGAGGAAATACCACCATAAATTCTCCAAGCATCCACACCAAGCCACCATATTAATGAGCACATAAATAGTGAAGAAAACCCCCACAAAATCTACAACAAATCACAAGGATGGAGCTCTGATATGAAGAAGGTCGATGACATACAAAGAAAGCATGGTCATCATCCCCTCATAATGTGAGTAGGTAGAAACAACATTAAAGACCCCTACCATCCTCCAAAAATCAACTCTGGGAGTTGAGGAGATAGTGCAACATCAATGGCACCATCGAAAAGTCAAGGAAAGATAGAAAGAAGGGGAAAGGATGAAGGGAATCAAGAGTGATAGAGAAGGGATGGAAGGAAGAGGGAAAGCGAAAGCTCGAAACATTGAAAATTTCATACTTAGCCAATTTTGGAATTTTTTAAATGGGGCATTTATGGAAAGCTGGCAAGGGAGTAAGGAAGATTACCAAAGACACACAAACATGAAACACCATTAGGATTTATTGGATTGGATATAAGTGATGGGCATCACAAGGGGGTGGCACAAGCTGAAAATAGTGCCACCATGGTTTATGTAATGCCCCTGCTACTTTTCAAAGAATAGTTTTAAGTATTTTTGCTGATCTCATTCATGATTGTGTAGAGGTTTATATGAATGACTTTACTGTTTATGGTAACACTTATGAGGAAACTGAAAATAATCTTGGAAAAGTCTTGCAAAGATGTGAAGATACCAATCTATCCTTAAGTCATGAAAAATACCATATTTTAATGACAAAATGTATAGTATTAGGTAATCACATTTATGCCAAAGGAATTCAAGTTGACCCTAAAAAGGTGTAGATAATTCAAGATTGGCCCACTCCTGTTTGTCAAAAAGATGTTCGTAGCTTCTTAGGACATGCAAGATATTATTAGAGGTTTATTCAAAACTTTAGTAAAATTTCCTCATCTCTTTTTGTTTTGTTAGGAAAAGATAATGCTTTCTCATGGATGCAAGAATGTCAGTAGGCTTTTGAAATAATCAAGGAAAACCTTGTTACTAAACCAATGTTACGTGGACCAAATTGGGAGTTACCTTTCCATATTCATACTGATACTTTAGATTCTTCAATGGGAGTTGTCCTATGACAAAAAGAGGACACACTTTTCTATTCAATTTATTTCATCGGTAAGAATTTTACAAGTGTTGAGGTAAATTATATAGTTATTGAAAAGAAATTTCTAGATGTTGTATATGTAGTTATTAAATTTCATCATTATATTATTGGATATTAAGTGTTCATTCATACTGATCATTCTGGAATATGATTTGTAATGAATAAACCTATAGTTACTGGTAGGTCCATTAGATGGTTATTGTTACTATAAGAATTTGACATTACTATACTTGATAAACCTGGTTGTGAAAATGTTGTTGTAGAATTCTTATATCCAAGTTGCAATGTGAAGATGAACCCATTCTAGTTGATGATACATTTCTTGATAAACACCTTTTTCCTATATCAATTAAAGTTCCATGGTTTGTAGACATTGCAAACTATTTAGTCACTTGCAAGTTTTCCCCACATTTCTCTCCCAGGGATCGTAGGAAATTAGTGGGATTAAGTGGTCAATATACATGGATTAATGAAATTTTATTCTGCACCGGTATTAACAATGTCATGCAATGATGTGTAGCTAAAGATGATGTCTTTGATATACTTCGAGCATGCCATTCTAAACCTTGCAGAGGATATTTTACAGCTCAAAGAACTACTGATAAGATCCTAGCTGTTGGATATTATTGGCCTACAATCCATTAAGATTGTAAAAATATGTGCAACACTGTGACAAATGCCAACGTATGGGCCAACCCACATGTTATAACAAGATGCCTCTACAACCCCAATTATATATTGAACCCTTTGAAAAATGGGGCTTAGATTTTGTGGGGCCAATCATCCCCCCATCAAAGAATAATGAATATATATTGGTTTGTACTAATTATGTCACTAAATGGGTAGAGGTTATAGCATTAAAACATGCAATAGATACTAAAGTTGTTGACCTTTTGTACTCTAAATTTTTTACCAGGTTTGGTGTACCTCAAGAAATTGTTATAGATCAAGAACCTCAATTCACGTCTAAGTTGATTGCTGCTCTAGTTTGAGAGTATGAAATGCGACATCGCAAATCTTCTCCATATCACCCTCAGGCCAATGAACAAGTTGAAGTCACTAATTGAGAACTTGAAAATATTCTTACAAAGACTATAACATTTCATAAGAAAGATTGGGCAACAAGACTTCCTAAAGTAGTATGGGCTTATCGAACAACATGGAAGACCACCACTGGTCTTACACCACATAAACTTGTTTATGGTAAGAGAGCAGTTTTACCTATTGAATTTGAGATAAAAAATCTATGTAGTACTTTGCAATTGGGATTGAATCTAATCGATGCTTAGAAAGCGAGGATTTCTAACCTTCATGCACTAGATGAAATGTGACATCAAGCTCTTTTCCATGCATAGACAGTTCAAAAACAACATGCTCTTTCGCATGAATGTTTCATTCGAAAACTATCATTTCAGCCAGGAGATTGGGCACTCCTTTATGATTCCAGATTCCAAGGATTTAAGGGTAAATTTCACACCAGGTGGTTAGGGCCATATGAAATCAAAATTGTTTATGAAAATGGTGCAGGAAAGCTTCACACCATGGATTCTTATCGCATGGCCCTTGTTAATGGGCACCACTTAAAATTGTACAACCGACCTATTTCTAAAGAGAATTTTGTTTCCAGTTTGACAAAGGAATTCAATGTTGGGTCTCAATTTCCTATCACCTCCTCAAGTACCTTTTAGATACTTCATATTAAGAAAAAAATAAAATCTAGCAATGAAAATCTTCGGGCATTACTAGATGGTTACAATTTGAAAACCAAATTTTTGGCAGATTGTAACTAGCTAAATAACTTGGGGGTGAAAACTGATTTTTCAGCGCTCCTAGGTGGCACATTACTAAAAATCGTATTTCCAACAGTTTTGCATTAAAAAAATCAATTGTGATAGGTACCATCCTGTAGCTTTTGCAACAGGAGCCTTCTTATTACTTATGTGACAAGAAATTTTTCTTCATGCATGTTTTGTTAGGTCACCTTTTTATTTGTCACCTTTCTTCTATTTTGGGAGGGTTGGCTGGAGTCTGTGGAAAAATTTGTTCATTTCATGTTTTGTTCTAGCTTTCCATCACAAGGCGTTCATGGCATTTCATTATGCCAGCTGGACCCACATACTACATTTAAATTAGAATACTCCATTCCATCTTCAACCTCTGATAGACTTGCCACCCTGGACTTGCTTTATGGCATGTATTGGGTTCTCACTCGGCCATGTCGACCTATTTCCAGCTATGTAGGTGATATCATATATGGAAGGTTTTCACCATCATTTCATCTGATGGTGAAAATCGCTTTATCATTTTATAAAAATATTTCCTCTTGTCATTTGAGCCTTCATAACTGTCATTTGGATATGACATGCCTCAATCTATCTTCAGTTCCTTGATTAATATTGCAGTGTCCTTTCACACCTGTCGAGTTGTCTTCTTTGCCAATTATCTCTCACCTGAAATGAGAACTCCATCCACATTCTTCCCACATGACCGACGATCTCGCCATCATTTCTAGTCAAGCCAGATTATTATCTACGTAACTGGTAGCTTTTACAATATTTTATTCTTTTAAAAATGTTCTAAGTACTTTTAATTATGTGAGCTAATTATAATGGCAACACCGAGAAGACGTTCATGACTAAGCTGGGGGAGAAATTGACATATCCATTGCAAATCTAATTAAACCCGTCAAATCCACTTCTACACCTTAAACAAATTTAATTATTACCTGTCATATATCTATTCCTACAACCATTGCAATCCTTTCCATACACACCATATTTTTTGCCTTTTACCAGTTACCGTACTCTCCTTTTCAACCATATGCCATTATTTCTACATACACTATTACCATTTTTGCATACCTATGCCATATCTTCCTGTCACAACAAAATGGGTGGAACCCATACTAGGCGGGAACTGTTAAACACAAAAAAATTATTAGCTGATAAGGAAGTCTATAAAATATTTCAGCAAGCCAAATGACATGTATTATGTAGGAGGCTATGTGGCTTTGATGACTAGGTTGCATTGGAATTTTCTATGGGTTTGTAGAAAAATCAGGTATCTTTGAGGGGAATTTATTTTGTTGTTAGTGTTCAAACAATAGTTGATGTTGTTGGTTTTCCCTAAAGTGGTGATACATTCTTTCCTACATGATGTAACAAAGTCATTGATTTAAGGCCTCTTAGGAAGCAATTATTGCAATAGGGTGAATCCATGGAGATGGTGCATGACTAGGGTACAAAACGAGCTTTCTTACCAAATGCATGGGACTCTATTGTTAAGTTTATCATCTAGTACATTACCTGTGAAGGTAGGTACAACTATGTCTTTGCTCACCATTTCAGATTGTTATGCCATATGTGTAAAAATTCTCTGTTTAATGTACCATATTATCTATTTCAGTATTTGCAATGCATGGGTAAAGAGGTAAAAAAGGGCCATCTAAATTCCCTTGCTCACCATGGTTTAATTAAACTATTTTTCATGGAGGGATTGAAGTCTATTGTGCCCGCATTAAGTTAGGATATTTTTACTCAAAACCTAGAAGATACATATCACAGTGACTCCATTCTTGATGAGGAAGAAGCCTTTGAATGGGGTAAGAAAGAAGATATTCCAATAGAAGAAGGAGATTTTGAATAGTGTGAGAAAGAAAATATACCAAAAGAGAAAGAAGCTTTTGGAAACCATGAAGATATACCAGAGGAAGAAGAAACCCTTGGGCATAATGAGTAGGAAAACATATCACCTACTTTGATAATGAAGCCTTCAAAGGACATGAGAAGGACAATGTGTTAAAAGAAGAAGGGGTTCAAGGGAATGTTCTAGTAGATAATGTAGTCACTAAAAGTCATGGTACTACGAAAACCCTTGGAGTCTTGACCCCCCAAATATTGGATAAGAGACAACCCAAGAAATAGAGGATGGAGGCTAGACTTGATTCCAAGTTACAAAATTTAGCAGCTGTAGCCAGTACAACGGAAGAAATAGAGCAAACAGAGGATTCCAATATAGAAGACTTAGCTATTGCCCTTATAAGAGTTAGTAATAATCATATTAGTAGAGATCAGAGGAGAAAAAATAGATAGAGGAAAAAGGAGCAAGAAATGAGAGCAAAAATGGTTGTTGCTGATGACAATGAACCTCCTATTTCATTGGGAGAAGAGACTACTGTGCGTGTGTTGAATGTGGAGGGTATTCTAATGTCAACACAAAAATTAATGAGATGGTTTACATTCAAAGTTTGAAACAAGTAAAAATACTCTATTTCGTAATACAATCAAATCTTTCAAATATGTATCATTGTCCTCTATTTCTAGGGATTTATTAAACCGTTTGGCCCTCAGATTTCTATGGGCACAAAGGTTGTTAAAATGACTACCTAGAAAATGAGATTTGATGCTTAATGTGCAAGCTAAGATGATTTCTATGTGCAAATGTGTGTTGGAATGATTAGTGGTATGCTTCTAAATGAAACAAAACGATGGAAAGGATAATGGATGCAAAGATAAATGAAGGATGATGTTGATGATAGATGAACAAGTGGAGATGAATGAGATGATATGAAACTATAGTAAACTATCCATGATTATGCATATGCTCAAATGCAAACATAAAACAAAATAACCTAAAATGTAACTATGATGCAATGGGGATGATAAAATGTAACTATGAAGCAATAAGTTAATCTAATATGAGAATGCAAAGTAACACATGATATGAAAACTAAGTATAAGACTCCATGAAAGCTCTAAGCTCCTACAAAAAACCTGCATGGTAACAATACTCAAAGTGTGGATGAAAAATGGCATTATAACACTATTCCAATTTGTTTCTCAAAATAACATTATAACATTACTCAAAAGGTGGATGATAAATGCTAAGGCAAGAGGGTGTATTTATAGGGTTTCTCAAGCATTTTGTGAGGTGGCACCTATCAACGGTCTAGATTCAAAGGAGAAATAATAGACGGTGGAGATGAAAGGAATCAGGATGTTGTCCCCTTGACCAAGGACAACATGCCATGTGTGTGGAGAGAATCCCTTGACCAATTGGAAGCATGCCAAATGTATGGGATTCCCAAGTGTGTGAAACAAAGACCCATGTGCTCCAAATTTGTTGGAAGTGTGGGGGAATAAAGCCATGTGCTTTTTCTCATTGGTGGAAGTGTGTGAGGATAATTCTAATTAATAATTAGGCTTATTTATTTCCATGTGACCTTTATGAGGTGGCACACAAAAAGTTGTAGAAATGTGCTCTAATTCTTAATTAGGATTAAGGAAGGTTAATTAAATAAACACGTTTAGGGTATTTTTTTTATTTAATTATTTAGAAGAATGTGATTTAGAATAATTAAAAGGAAAGTGAACAATATAAATAAAGTAATACCTTATTTATATGTAGTTGAAGTATTAATCAAATAGGTTATATTTAATTAATTGAATATGATGACCGTTTTTGGGTGTATACAACTACTACTCAAAATGAAACCCTTGTGCAAGAAGATAAAGAACCTCTGCAAGAATTGGATATAGATGACAACAATCAGATAGATGTACAAGAAACTCAAAATACAGTCAAGATATAGGAAGTAAATAATCCTAATTTAGAGGAAATTTTTTCTTCTGGTTTTGAAAATTTATGTGGAGAAGAGCTACCTATGGATTCACCGCCATCAGAACAACTTAACCCTATGGATATAATCAACAAGTAGAGAGAGAAGATTTGGTTACTATGGATCAGGTGAACCAACTGCAAATGGAAAATCACACTTTACAAGGGTGACTTCAGGATGCTTCCATAGCTTACCAACAACAAATAAAGGAAATGTAGGGGATGCAAAGTCAATTAAATCAATTGATTAAACAAACAAAGGTAACACAATATCTTTACATTTTTGTAAAGGACCATAAGAAAATAATTAAGAAGTTAAAGGTTCCCTGGTCTCACGAAATCATGGTGACTGTGCAAAAATTAGCCTTCATACTGCCACCTAAAGAAGACCCTTAGGACTGTAAGTAAAAGATGTTTGAATGAGGACATGCAAATTCTTAAGTTGGGGAGAATGATAGGTTAAAAACCAGTTTCAATTTCTATATCTAAAAGCCTTTCCTTTTGCTAAACCAATCCCATTAATTTCCACTTTAATTCCTTATTTTTCCATTATAAGCTTTTACATATTAAAAGTTATTTAGCATATTTTAGGAGAATGAAATGTGCTTAAGTTATTCATTTATGTGGAGGTTAATTCAATCGGTTGGAAATGAATGAACAAGAGTTCCTGTAGCAAGGCAACGTGGAGTTGAAGACCGCGAAGATCTTTTTGTTATATAGCATGAACATAATTTTAGTATATTGTTTTGGATTGATGGCCAACGACCAAAATATAGATTATAATAATTTTAAACTATTATTAGGTTGTTTGTTTTTATCGGTTGGTATTTGTTAAGACTTATATCGAAGTTATGGGCCATAGGCCACACAACTAATATTGATTATTAAAAGTTCTATATATATGTATGCATTGCTATGAGCTGAATAATATACATATTCCTTTTTGGTTTTGCATTGAATTGCTGAGTACTGAGAGTTCATATATCATTATAAGCATTTCCATTCACCTCACAACCAAGAGGAAGGGCCCACTATGTGGAAGCTTGGTGAACTTTTATTTCTGCATTTAATTATTTTAATAGTGTGGTTTAAATAACATTAATAGAATGTTTTAAGGACTGATTAGTATTGTTGTCATAGTTCTGTTAGATTTGATTGTGAAGTCACCCAAGATCAAAGTGACTGAAGGAAAGCAAGATGAGAACCCAAAGATGAATAAACTCAACACTCTCCCAACATTGAACTAGCACTTTTGAATAAGTGAACTAGTGAACTTAGCATAGGGAGAGATGAGGGATGATTATATAGAAAAATAGAGGCAAATAAAAACAAGAGGAATAATAACTCCCCTTTACCCATAATAGGTGGGAGGTTTTACCTACTTGGTAAATGCCAAATACATGGTTATGCCTACTCAGGTAAAGACATAAAATGGTTATGGGGAGGTGGCAAATAAGTCCAAAAGAGGGTGTGACATTCAACTACCCAAATGTGGGTGTGAATGACACATGTGATTGAAGGATTATGCCACGTGTCCTCATCCTAACCATTCTAATATAACCTAAGCAAGCTTAGTAATGTGTAGGAAAAATAAATAAATAAAAAACCTACACTAACAAGTTCTTGTCTGATTCCTTTATCATTAAAGATAAAAGATTGTTTATTTTAATGTGTTATAAAACAATTTAGTTAAATATGGAATTTTTACTTTGATGGAATTGGTAATGTGTTAATCTAAAAGTGTGGAGTTAAGATATTTGTTTTAACTAAGGTAGACCATAATCTGTTCTTGTGTAAGATTGGAATAATTATTATAAACATAGCAGTCTTAATCTATTCCTATCACCTTCCCATTGCTTTGTTCATTTAGAAGTTCCTGTCACATAAACAAAACACAATTAGTAATTAGTTTTTCCTTTAAAAGGATTTATGAGATTGGTAGATTTATTTCATTATCACTTAATTTGTTTCTCTCATCCCTTAAGCATATAGTTGTTACACCTTTCAAAAATTTTAAGCCCCGAATTGACACAAGGAACAAACTAAAATATTCCACCAAGAATTTAACCACAACTTTAAAGTTTATAATCACAGTTTTGTCCCAACAATCACTGTACCCTATATCATCAACCCAATACTTAATACCTAATCCCTCAATCCTCAACCGTATAACTTAAACCCCAAACCTTACACTCTCAACCCTTAACCCTATACCTTAGAAACTCAACCTTGAACATTATCCCTCAACTGTAATCCCTCAACAGTACACCCTCAAACCTCAACCCAATACTTAAGCCCTAATCCATCAACCCTCAACCCTGTACCTTACACCTAAACTCTACAAACTCAACCCTCATCCCTATACCCTATACCCTCAACCCAATACACTCTCAACCCTTCACCCTATGCCTTATACCCTCAATCCATACCCTAAACCCTATACCCAATATCTTAAACCCTATTCCCTATACCCTATACACTTAACCCTATACACTTAACCTTGAACATTATCCCTCAACTGTAAACCCTCAACCCTCAACCCTATACCTTATACCTAAATCATTAACTAAAGCCCTAATCCCTCAACCCTCAACCCTATATCTTAAACCATAAACCCTACACCCTCAACCCTCATCCCTGTGCCTTATACCCTCAACCTTATACACTAAAACCTGAACATTGTCCCTCCAAACTATACTTAAACCCTAAACCATACACTCTCAACCCTTCACCCTATGCCTTATACCTTCAATCCCTCAGCCCTATACCCTATACCCTCAACCCAATACTTAAGCCCTAATCCCTCAACCCACAACCCTATACCTTAAACCCTAAACCCTACATCAACCCTCATCCCTAGACCCTCACCCTTATACCCTAAACCATGAATATTGTCCCTCAACCCTATACTTAAAACCTAAACCATACACTCTCAACCCTTCACCCTATGCCTTATACCCTCAATCCATACCCTAAACACTATACCCTCAACCCAATACTTAATCCTAGTCCCTCAACCCTCAACCCTATACCTTAAACCCTAAAACCTACAACATCAACCCTAATCCCTATACCATATACCCTAAACCCTAAATATTGTCCCTCAACCCTATAATTAAACCCTTAACTATAAAATCTCAACCCTTCACCATATGCCTTATACCCTTAATCCATACCCTAAACCCTATACCCAATATCTTAAACCCTAATCCCTATACCTATATACTTAACCTTAGACAATCAACCCTGAACATTATCCCTCAAATATAAACCCTCAACCATCAACCCTATACCCTATACCCTCAACCCTATACTTAAGCTCTAATCCCTCAACCCTCAACCCTATACCTTAAACCCTAAACCCTACACCCTTAACCCTTATCCCTATGTCGTATACCCTCAAACTGATACTCTAAACCTTGAACATTATCCCTCAACACTATACTTAAACCCTAAACCATACAACCTCAACCCTTCACCCTATGCCTTATACCCTCAATCCCTCAACCCTATACACTATACCCTCAACCCAATACTTAAGCCCTAATCCCTCAACCCTCAACCGTATACCTTAAACCCTACAACATCAACCCTCATCCCCATACCCTATACCCTCACCCTTATACTCTAAACCTTGAATATTGTCCCTCAACCCAATACTTAAACCCTAAACCATACACTCTCAACCCTTCACCCTATGCCTTATATCCTCAATCCATACCCTAAACCCTATACCCAATAGCTTAAACCCTGATCCCTATACCCTATACACTTAACCTTAGAAACTCAACCCTAAAAATTATCCATCATTTGTAAACCCTCAACCCTCCACCCTATAACCTATACCATCAACCCTATACTTAAGCCCTAATCCCTCAGCCCTCAACCCTATACCTTAAACCCTAAACCCTACAACCTCAACCCTCATCCCTATACCTTATACCCTCAACCTTATACCATAAACCTTGAACATTGTCCCTCAAAACTATACTTAAACCCTAAACCATACACTCTAAACCCTTCACCCTATGCCTTATACCCTCAACCATATACCTAATATCCTAAACTATAATCCCTATACTCTACACACTTAATCTTATACACTCAATGAGTTGAACATTATCCCTCAAACATAAATCCTCAACCCTATACTTAAGCTCTAATCCCTAAACCCTAAACCCTACAACATCAACCCTCATCCCTATACCCTCACCCTTATACCCTAAACCCTGAATATTTTCCCTCAACCCAATACTTAAACCCTAAACTATACTCTCAACCCTTCACCCTATACCCAATATCTTAAACCCTAATCCCTATACCCTATACAATTAACCTTAGGCACTCAACCCTGAACATTATCCCTCAACTGTAAACCCTCAACTCTCCACCATATACCCTATACCCTCAACCCTATACTTAATCCCTAATCCCTCAACCCTCAACCCTATACCTTAAACCCTAAATCCTACAACCTCAACCCTCATCCATATACCGTATACCCTCAACCTTATATCGTAAACCATAAACATTGTCCCTCAACATTATACTTAAACCCTAAACCATTCTAATGCAGAGGAAGGACTCACAACAAGACTAACTTGACACATTCAAACATGGTTTCAATACAAATGATGCAAAAGTACTACTTTGTTCATATTTGGTAACTTGCTCACAAGCCTAAGGCACACCACCAAGGCAAACAATAAAGGGACAAAATGTAACATGATGTTTTAGAAATTTTCATACCTCTAACAACATACCACCATGATTTTCCATCCAACCTTCATCACACAGTGCATAAATTTCATCAAGCCTTCATTAAACTTGGGTTTTTGACTATTTTTTCAAACAAATGCAAGCAAATTGACATTAATAACTCCATAAAATTTGAAAACTATGAACTATCCTTTAAAGGGTTTTTAGATATGATCAAAACAAAAAAAATTTCACCAAATTTTATGAAATTTCAACGGTGCAATAAAAATTTATGCAATTATTTCACTTGTTGGAAACCCTAGGCTAGCCACATATCTGCTCTCACAAAAAATGACATAACTCATTCAAAATTTAATCAAATTTGCTCAAACCAAAAGAATATGAAACTAGACTCATGCCTTCAAGTTTTAGAATTGGTTTTAGGCCTGTACTGTACCATGCATGGCTATACTAGCATGTTTTCAGAATGGAAATTTTGGAAAACATTGTTAGATTAGGGTAGCCTTCACCAAAATGGCCATATCTTACACAAAACTCAATGAAATTCAATGCCAAAAAAACCAAAAGAAAGAGGATTCACATGCCCACACATTCCAACTAGTTTTAGATCATCAAATGGGCCGTAAAATCCATACAAGATAGAATAACAGATTGGAATGTTAGAAAAACTCAGATAAAAGCTTGCTTCATTAACTCAAAAACTTCAATATCAATTCTCCAATCCCCTCTTCGACTTTGGAAGGTATATTTATGCATTTACAATCAATAAAAATGGTTTTTTAATCTTTTCTTGCTTGCATGTAACCATTTTCTTGATTTTTTCCACCTTGCTAAAGTTGCATGAGAACTTATAGCAACTTTTGATAATATTAGTAACTTTTCCCATTTTAAAACCAACGACCCAATAAACACTTCAAAAATGGATTACATGATCCTAAATAGCCATAAATGACTTTATTAAACACCAAAACACACCAATAGCCCCAAAACCAAAAATGACATAAAGATTTTCTTATGAGGTCCTGGTGACCCTGCACGACATACACTTTGAACCTTTAATCCTATGCCTTATACCCTCAATCCATCAACCCTATGCCCTATACCCAATATCCTAAACCATAATACCTATACCCTAAACACTTAATCTTATACACTCAATGGGATGAACATTATCCCTCAACTGTAAACCCTCAACCCTATACTTAAGCCCTAATCCCTCAACCCTCAACTATCAACCGTCAACCCTCATCCCTATACCCTATACCCTTAACCTTATAGCCTAAACCTTGAACATTTCCCCTCAACCCTATACTTAAAACCTGAACCATACAATTCAATCTTTAAACCTATGCCTTATTCCCTCAACCCATACCCTAAACCCTAAACCCTAGACCCAATTTCCTAAACCCTAATCCATATACCTTATACACTTAATCTTATACACTCAATAGGCTAAACATTGTCCATCAATCGTAAACCCTCAACCCTCAACCCTATAGTTAAGCTCTAATCCCTCAATCCTCAACCCTATACCTTAAACCCTAAACCCTACATCCTCAACCATCATCCCTATACCCTATACCCTCAACCTTATACCCTAAACCTTGAACATTGTCCCTCAAGCCTATACTTCAACCCTAAACCCTACACTCTCAACCCTTAACCCTATGCCTTATACCCTCAACCCATACCCTAAACCTTATACCCAATATCCTTAACCCTAATCCCTATAGCCTATACACTTAACCTTATACCCTCAACCCTCAACCCCATACTTAAACCCTAAACCCTACATTCAACCTTGTACCCAAAACCCTATACCGAATATCCTAAACCCTAATCCCTATACCCTATACACTTAACCCTATACCCTCAACCCTAAACACTATCCATCAATCCTCAACCCTATACCTTAAACCCTAAACCCTACACCCTCAACCCTCATCCCTATACCCTAAATCCTTAGCCTAATACCCTATGCCCTATACTCTAGAGCTTCAAGTTGACTATTTTGGTGTATAAATTTGACACACTTTTTAAAGCCACTTTGGGACCCCTTCTAATGGTGAATACTCACTCTAAGGAAATGGATGCTACAATAAATACATACAAACATATATAAATTCATACATACATTCATACATATGTACATACATACAAGTATACAATCATACATATGTTCATACATACAAGCATACATTCATACATATAAACATACATATACATGCATTCAAGCATACAAACATACATACACACATGTATATACATACATACATACATACATACATACATACATACATACATACATACATACACATACATACATACATACATACATACATACATACATACATACATACATACATACATTCATTCATTCATTCATTCATACATACATACATACATACATACATACTTTCATACATACATACAAGCATACATTCACACATAAAAACATACATACATTCAAGTACACAAACATACATACACACATACATACAAGCATACATACAAAATATATACAAACATACATACTTAAAACATACATTTATATAAACATACACAAACATAAAGTAAGGCAGGCTATGAAATAATGTGAGAGCATTATAACATGCTCGTTTTTTGTCTTAATTTAGGAATCCCCAAGCCTTTGGCTTAGATTTTCATTGGATTTCCAACCCAAAGGCTTGGACTGCCTTTCCAACGCCCCAAAATGTGTTTTTGCATATTCTACAAAATTTCACATAATCTCATTTGTGCTAAGCATCAAGTTTACATGTGTTTCAAGGTTGAGTAAATCAAACACCTGGGTAATGTTAAGCGCTCTCTTAGCTATTTAACAATTTATTTTTTTCACATTTTGACTATGTTAAGGATTTCATCTTTAATTTCTTTTGTTTGTGTATCCATTTTTTGTCAAAAACCAATCTTTGGTATTTTTTACTTTATTTTTTAACCGTTCATTGAAATTTCAAATAAATTACATTTTTATAAACTAGACTCCATTCTACACATTGAAAAAAACTATTTTCAATCAGTTTTCAAGAATTATAGGGGTAGCACAACCAAATTTCTATTTTTTAGGATGTGTCCACTTTGAAAATTAGTAAAAAATCATATATTCATTAAAAAATTATCAAAAAAATTGGGCACAAACTACATGCTGTTAGCTAATTTGTCACCGAAGCAATTTTAAAAATACTAAAAAAAGTTAACTTTTAGAGGGAGCCACAACAAATGCTATGTTATGCTTTTTTGACAAAAACAACACCAATTTTTGTGGCTCCCTTTTTTAAACCCCTTAATCTCTACCATTTTCAAATAAAATTAGTAGTTTAGAAAGTAGATTCGGAGCACTACGACCCTTTTTTTTTACATCTTAAAATTTTGAGTGTAACTATCCTCAAATTCTCATCCAAGGTCAATATTTCTTGATTTCAAAAAAAAAGTGGCCACTTAAGACCCCTTTTTGGCCCCTCATCTTTGTGCACTTACCTTCTAATCCTACCAACATTACTTTCCTTGCAATGCCTTCTCTTGAGTCATATCCTCCAAAAGCCCCTTCATGATCTTCTAGTAGGGTGTTATTTATTTATTTCTCTAACACAAATCTTCTTATAATTTCATCCCTACCTATGACATGTAACTCACCCTCAATTAAGGTGTATGGCAAATATTTTTGCAATGATCTATTCATTTCATTTTTGGAGTAGTTCTCTAGGAGCTATCCCATAGATAGTAGTTGTACTAATTCTATAAGTTCAGGTCTAGTACCACATTAATTCTAAACAAAATTGTACTAGGTAACTCTTCCTTTGCTTGTCCTAGCTCTTCCCCAATGTCAATCCTAGACAAGTAGTCTAGTCCTTGGTTGGCTTTCCCTAGTTTTATCATGATTTTGAAATCAAATTCTTGAAATATTATCTACAAATTATTCCTTGTATCACCAATCTATCCATTAAATACTTAAGTGATTCATGAACTATAAATAATATAAATAGATTTTCTAGAAGGTAATATCTATTTTTTTGTAATGCATATACCATAGCTAGTACTTATCTTCTATTGTAGTGTAATTTATTTCTACTTGTGATAGTTTGCAACTGGCATATGAAATTAGGTGATCCTTGTTTCATCTAGCTTGTGTTAACACTACTTTAATTGTTATGCTTTCAAAGCATCCACATGTACATGGAAGGGAATGTTCCAATATAAAAAGACTAAGGTTGGAGCTTCTACTATCCTATTTTTTCAATATATCAAAGGCTTGTTGGCATTAGTTTATGCATTATAAAGTTTATTTAATTTTATTTTTTAGTAGATGTTCTATCGGTCCAATGGTTATTGCATATCCTTTGATGATTTTTCTATGATATCCTATGTATCCCAAAAAATTCTTTACTTATGTTACAATTTTGGGGGGTTGGAATATTTGAGATTAAAGCTTACTTTAACATATCCACCATCAAACCTTCTTTGCATATGATACATCATAAATGTGTTCTAAAAGGTACTAAAAATATGCATTTCTTAAAATTTAATGAGACTACTAGGCTTCTACATTATTCTAGCATCAATCTAAGTACTTGAATGTAATCCTTAATTAGCCCATATACTATCTATTCATCTAAGTATAATTCTAGGAAACCATGAATGAAGTCCTTAAATGTATTGATCATGATCCCATTAAATACCACAAGTGATTTTTTTAAACTGAATGGTATCATAATATACATGAATGAACCCCACTTGGTTGTAAATTAAGTTGATCTTATTTTATAATTCTTACTTGATAGTATCCCCATAATTCATTTGTAAATGATTAAATTTCCCTTATTGCTACTTATTCTAAAATGTATGATGTGAATGGGGTTGGAAAGTTATAATGGATGTAAGATTTATTTAGATCTATAAAATTAAAGAATACTCCTCTTTCACTAGTTTTCTTATGTTGTACCACCATAGAGTTTATCTTGCTTACATCTCTAGCCTGATAATATTGTTATCTAACATCTTTCTAGTTCATTCTTTACTTTAGTCTTTACATTGGGATTAAGTTTATACAATCTCCTTATTTTTGGTTTTGCTCCTTTTTTTAACTATATTTTTATCATTCATAATTCTTCATTGATATGATTAAGACTAGTGGAGCTCCAAGGAAATAAGTCTTCACACTCCTTTAATACCTCTACAACTTGCATTACTTATTTTCCAACCCAATAATATCCAATTCCAATTAGTTTGGGGCTCCCTTATATGGCTATGTTTTGTTCCCTTTTCCTTAAAGGTTCACTAAAATATTTATTTTTCAAAACCTTCATAGTATTTATCTCCATTTCTCCTTCCTCAACTTCCACTTCTAAGTTTTATGGGTCCTCTTCCTCTTCAATTTATTTGGTTTTCCTTGAGGTGTAGCATAATTATTTTGGCAGGGTTTCCACCTATCCATGATCCATTCTATTAGCTTCCAAATGCCCTTTTTCTTTATTGGGACAGTCTAATGTCTTTTATCTTTACACATGTTTCTAACTTCTTCTATTGGAGATAAGATTATTTCCTTCATCTTTTGGAGTGTGGTTTAGATATGTTTGTTGGGGCTATAATATGAATTTTTATAGAAGTCATCCTACACCATGGACCATTTCCTAGTTTCTCCTCTCTTTATTTGGTTGATATGCCAAGTTTTTGCAATGGGAAATAGTGTCCAATGGAATAGCTAAGTAAAAAGTCTATAGTAATTTTCTCTTTTAGTGGTCCATTGTTTGATATAATTCTATAGGTGTTACTTATGGTCAATTTCATCAATATCCCACAATAAGTTTCCAATCTCCTTCTAGTAGATACCCAATGAATGCTTTCGAAGTTCAGATGTTTGGTTTACGGGTATACCACCATCTTGTTCCATTATTTACTAGTGTATTGTGTAGCACTTCTAATATCATATCTTCCTTTTCAAATATCTTTTTCATTCCTTATAGGTATGTCAAAAGCTCTTCCAAATCACCATGAGAGCTTAATGTGTGAAATATCACATGCAATGTGGTTCAAATGACATGAGCTCTTGGTATGTTGTTTTTCTTCATTATTCATTTTATTTTCTTAAATCCACGATGAGTTCCCCTTATATGCAATAGTATGGTCATAATTTTTCTTGATTCTCCTATGACTACATGCCCTTTTTAGTCTTAGTATTTTCCTAGATCTTATTTTAGGCTCATCCCAAAGTTAATCTTCCATTATATTTTTACTACCAATGATGTAATTGTTGTTGTCATGAATAATCTCTCCTTTTGAATTAGGTTCATGCATGGCGTCTTTTGTAAGGAAGATTGGAGAGTACAAGACCTTCTTATCTTCTTCACTCTCCTCTTATGCGACTTCTTCTATGTAGGCATTACTCATATAAATGTTCAAAGATATATATATGGTTCTCTCTTTATCAAAAATACGATTTATCCCTTATAGGAATGTATTGTCCCATTACAATAGACAAACCATTCTAAGTTTAGTATGATTTTATATGTGTCAAAAGGTTCTTTCATTTCCATCACTTCAAAATCAACCTTCTAAATTCATAACAAATTAACTTCCACATCTCTCTAATTTTTGGTTGCAATTTTCCTAGTGCACTCTAGCTCTTCCTTAGTAGCAACCTTCGTAGCATGCTCTAGTTCAACTTCTCCAACCTTCTCTAGCCTTTTGTGTTATTCTCTCCTATATTTATTTCAACTTACTTTCTTCCATGTTCAATTGAATTTCCTATTCAATCTCTTCCATAATTCCTCTTCTCCTCTTTTTATCTACTTTGGTCATAGGTGGTTATTGATTTGGTATTTCAGTAATTATATTATTTATCCCCAATGGCTTATTGTTAGAACATAATGTTATTAAGGCTATGAAAGGGTGATCCCAAAATAGTGGGTTACAATTTGATGCAGAGTGGAAGGACTCAAAACAACATCCTAAACACTTTCAAACAATATTTCAACACCAAGGCTGCAAGTGTGCACATTGGTTCACTCTAGGCAGTGTATTCTTAAGCCTAAAACGTGGGGGCAACATACCAAAGGCACTCCATTATTGAGGGAAACATACCAAAGGAACTCCATTATTGAGGGAAACATGGAATAAGGGATATTAGATGTATTCAGACATGTTTCAACATACTTGAAGGGTTTCCCAACATACATAGTCCAAATCAAGTGCTTGTCGCCATGAATCATGCAAAATAGGTCTTGCTTCCACTAGGTGTATTAAGTAAATGACTTCAAACAAGGAAAGGAAACTTGTAACATGAATTCTCAGATCTATGTAGGCTCCCAACAACATCCCAACATGGTTCTACACCATTCCATCAATGAGTAATGCATAGATTGTTCATAGCAACAAGGAACTAGGGTTCTTTTGGACTGTTTGCACACAGTTACAAAAAATAGTCATTGAGAACTCTCTCCAAATTGAAAAAAAGACTCCCTCCTTTTTCCAACATGTGGAATGCATCAGGATAGATATTTCCACCAATTTTCATGGGTTTTTATTGGTGGAAACTCTGCCCATCAAATTAATTTGTTTGCTGGAAACCCTAAGCAGGGTTTTGACTTGTAGTCACCAAAAATGCAATATCTCACACAAAAATTGATGAAAATATCTCAAAAAATAGAATTTAAAATATAAGACTATCCTTTAACTTCTCCAAGTGGTTTCAAGGCCATACCTATCCATACCATGTGAATTACAGTCGTTGTTCATAGAAAATGCAATAAAGAATGTGCAAAATGAATTGTTTTCTCATTCAAACTTCTCTCCAACCCCTGGGGTCGGTGTTACAAGACATATTTAACATTTTATAATAATATTCAACTAAAAAACTGACCAGATACCCCTTTTTTAACTCTAATGACAACAATTACAACTTTCTTGACAACATTTTGACAACTTTTAGCAACTTTTGTAATTTTTTACAATATGACTCCAAAACACCATAAAACAGCATAGAATGACTTCAAATGAATCAAAATGGTCTTACATGACCTTAATGACCCCAATAAAACCAAAAACCAAAGTGTATCAACATGACACAATTTTCCTCAAAAAGGGTGCATCAGGATGCCCTTGCATCATAGTCCCTTGAGAGAAAAAAATTGATGCTCTTGCACAAATGTTTCTTCCACTTTTTCCAGTCATAATTTTTTTTTGAAAAAATATTGCTTCCACCCATGCCTTGTTTAGTTGCAAAATTCACAAGTTGGATTTCCTTCCCCCCATGCTTCTGTTGCTTCTTTATAGTTTGTTGTAAAATATCTTTTATTATCTTTGTCTTTTGAATCCTATTGTTTGCTTCTTGCTCAATCATTTGTATTTCCTCAATCACTATACCATTTCGCTGGTTCATTGCTTCAACCACTTCTATTACACCTGTAAACACATACTCACAAATATTGTTAGAAATAAAAAATTTGAATCTCAATGGACTCATTGTCTTCATCTTTTTCCTCTTCCTTGGATGGATTTGGCTCTTCCATCATCTTGATTAATTTTTTTATCTTCCTTCTCAATTTTTGCCTCTTTCTTCTTTCCAAAATTTCCTTTATTGACCACTTCACCTTCTTTCTCATTGGCCAATGCCCAACATTTTCTTGAGATGCAACCTCGACACACTGCTGTAATACAAGCTTAATACATTTTTCAAACTCGTCCATTGTCCTATCAAACTATGCAAATTAGATTATCCTATTGTCTTTAATCTTTTCCTTCTTTTCTTCTTGTCTTCTTGATATCTCACCTAGGTTTTCTTTCCTTTTCCTCACTACCTAGTCTTTTGGCATCCAGGTTCTTTGCTTCAACCTGTCAAAAAATAATACACGAACTTCCAAAACTTCCCTTGCCCAGATCTTTGGAATTTGATACCAAAATGATGCACAATGGAAGGAATCATAACAACATCCTAAACACTTTCAAACAACATTTCAAAACCAAGGCTGCAAGTGTGCACATTGGTTCACTCTAGGCAGTGTATTCTTAAGCCTAAAACATTGGGGCAGCATACCAAAGGAACTCCATTATTGAGGGAAACATGGAATGAGGTAAATTAGATGTATTTAGACCTATTTCAACATAATCCAAGGGTTTCCCAACATACATAGTCGAAATCAAGTGCTTGGCACCATGAATCATGCAAACTAGGTCTTGCTTCCACTAGGTGTATTAAGGAAATGACTTCAAACAAGGAAAGGAAACTTTTCACATGCATTATTAGACCTGTGCAAGCCCCCAAAAACATTCCAACATAGTTCTACACCATTTTATCAATGAGTAATGCATAGATTGTTCATAAGAACAAGGAACTAGGGTTATTTTGGATTATTTGCACACAGTTACAAAAAACTGTCATTGAGAACTCTCTCCAACTTGAAAACCATAATACCTCCTTTTTCCAACATCTGGAAAGCCCCAGGATAGATATTTCCACCAATTTTCATGAGTTTTTATTTGTGGAAACTCTGTCCATCAAACTAATTTGTTTGCTGGAAACCCTAGGCAGGGTTTTGACCCGTAGTCACAAAAAATGCAATATCTCACACAAAATTCAATGAAAATCTCTAAAAAAATAATAATTTGAAAGATAATACCATCCTTAAACTTCTCCAAGTAGTTTCAAGGCTGTACCTATCCATACTAGTCCGTACCATGTGAATTACAGTTGCTATTCACAAAAAATGCTATAAAGAATGTGCAAAATGAATTGGTTTCTCATTCAAATGTCTCTCCAACCCTTGGGGTCGGTGTTACAAGACATTTAACATTTTTCAATCATATTCAACTAAAAAACTGAGCATCTACCCATTTTTTAACTCTAATGACAACAATTACAACTTTCTTGACAACATTTTGACAACTTTTAGCAACTTTTGTAACTTTTTACAATATGACTCCAAAACACCATAGAACATCATAGAATGTATTAAAATGAATCAAAATGGTCTTACATTACCTTATTGACCCCAATCAAACCAAAAACCAAAGTGTATCAACATGATACAATTTGCCTCAAAAAGGGTGCATTAGGATGCCCCTACATCACAATTCCCTTCACGAAGAAAAATTGCCAAAACTCTCCCATGGAATTTTTTTTGGTCTTTTTGGGGTTCAATCGAAGGGGGGGTTTGAGTGAACCCAAAAAGGGGTTCAATCGAACCCCCGAGTGAACCCTTTGTGATGAAAACCCATTTGGAATTTTTTTCAAATGTAATCAATGGGAAATGGTAAAAAGGGGTTCGGTGAACCCCTTCTAGAAAATCCCCTTGGCTTGAAGGGGTCCAAGGGGTTCAATAGAAGGGGGGTTTGCTCGAACCCCCCTTTTTTCCCTTCCCCCCCTTCTCTACCCATTTTCAGCAAAATTTCCCCTTTTCGAGCTTGGGTTGAAGATGAAAATGGAATCAACTTCACAGATCCAACTGGATGATGGTAGTCCTTGAAACGAGCTATCCATCAAATATAATTTTAATATATTTTGGTTTTATTATGTATTTTTTTTAGTTTAATTAAACATAGGTTTTTCACCAAAAATCAAGCTCTCTTATCCACACATGTGGAAAAATAGCAGATTATAAAAAAAAATTTGAAAAATATCTATGCACTAGATATTGATGTCCTTGATCCAACAAAAAAAAGCTGAGTTTCGATACATATAAAAAAGGTTATGTGTTAGCAAGTAAACCTATGTCTAAATTGTAACTGGTTTGACTTCAAAACTTAATTAAGAAAAAAATATTCAATGAAACACTATGAAACCAATTGCATGCACTAGATATTGTAGTTACGAATCTAAATTCGAAAAAATTAGAATTTTATCCTTCATAGGAAAAAAGTTGTGTTAGCAAGTACACGTCACTCTTTAAAAATGGTGTTTATTATTAAAAACTAGTTTTCAAAGGAGATGGAAAAAGAAATGCAATTTGATTCCAATTTTTTTTTTTTAAATATATATTTAGAATCTATAGACAAAATGTCACAAATCACTAGTTTGCATCATCTTCAAATTCCTCATGGTTTAGTAGCTATAGGTGCCTGAAAGTGAAGATTTAGTTAAAAAAAATTAGTTCAATGCCAAGTTTGGCCAAAAAGTGTAACCCACTATTGTGGGATCACCCTAAACCTTATATATTATATGTTTTATTAATCATATCCCATTTGAAATAATTATAGTCTAATAACTATTGGATTATTAATTATTTATGAATGGTTATTTTGAATAGGTGTGACTAATACCCCATAAAGTATTATACCACCCTTTATCCTATATTTAAGGAGTTTTCCTCTCATTTGAGAGACGGTGAATTTGGAGACCTATAGTGAATTTCATCATTATGCACATGAGGTATTATTGGCCATGTGGAAGTATAAAGAAGTGTTCCTCAGGTTCATTCTATGTTATAATAGACCATTATTGTAAGTGTTTTTCATAAAATGATGCTTTATGGGTTTTTTTACCTGAAAGGGTTTTCCCCATATATATATCTTGTGTAATGTGTAAAATTTATGCTTGTATGATTCTCATTTTATTTATTTTATATCTTATTTATAATGATTAGTATCCTAAGATCTTAATTTCTAAGACTTATTCTTATCTCTTTTATAAATATTTCATCTCTTTAAATATCCCTTTTGAATTCCCCCTTCTATTCATCATACCCTAGGTTCCTAACCCCCCCTCATGAGTTTAGATCCTAGAGTTATCTGTTAAAAATCATGAAATCTTGATTTTCCTTAATTTTAATCCTTCCTTACCCAATTATTTTCTATTGCAAGTGATGTATATGTAGTTAGATCTCTCTTTTATCATTTTACTAAGGTCTTGGAAATGAAACCAAAATGTTGTAAATAATGGGTGTAGATCAAATATCTAGGCCTTAGTTACTTGAAATGTATTTATACCCAAGTGTTAATTATAAGAAGAGGATCATAGTACGTGTGATGCATTAGAAAATATTGCAACAAGAAATAACATCATAAATTAGTAAAATGCTCATACAATGTACATCATAACATGATATTCAAGAGCCAAACCAACGTGCAATATAGTCTTTTGCTTATAAACAACTCCAACATAATATCAGTCCATCTTCCATATACATACTATCACAATATATTCTCCTTTTTTGATATACATGGAATTATCTATTACAACTCAACTCAATATTATATTTACATAATTTATCTAATTTATTCTTCTATCCTATCTATATCTTATATATGTTTTATCTCTTTCTTTCTCATCTTCTTTTCTATCTAATCTATTTATACCATAGTATAAGAATCTTCAAGGGGTGCATATTTTGTACATGTGATGGCTCTTGGATGTAGCAACATAACATTCCTTTTATGGTAAATGAATCTTGTTGTATAGTCAGCTTTTTCTTGCCAATATATGCCATCTTCCCTAGCTTATTGATATTTTTTCTTGTTTCCTTACACTCTTATCAAAATATGAATTTCTTAGGAATTTTATTTTCTCCCCTCCCTAGGTTTAAACCTTTTAAACTTGTTTAGTTCCTCGTGTATTTTTTTTATTAATTGTATGTTGGAAATATGGCTTATGTGTGACCTATTTTACCTTTTTTCTCCTTGTAAGTTGAATTTCAATGTCAATCTAAACAATATTAATTTTCTTAAATCAAACTTACATTTATTTCTCTTGGTTTTGTTTATATCTTGTTTGATTTCCTAAAATCAATTCATGATTCTCTAATTATTATCTCCATAATCGTATAGTTTAATTCATAGGAGCATGTGACATATTCAACCATGCCTTGTCCATTATAGGTTGTGCATGTGCATCTCCTTAACATTGATGATGACCTCATATTGTTGCATATGATAATATTACACATGTTGTATAAGCCTAATAACTCATCCCAAAAGGAAGTTACACTCTTTTTCCCATATATTGATATCATTTCCAATATGTTTTCTTCATCTTCCTTTAGCCATAATGCATTACCTTTTGAGTTACCATTAGTTTTTATATTAATAGCTTATTTGTTTGGTGTGTTGCTGCCCAACTTAGAAATGTAAGAATTTTTCCTAAGTGCTAACCCTCTTTGTGCATTTGGATTTTTTATCCCATCATGTATAATAAATCTAAGTAACTTTCTAATGTGCTCCCTTGGTCAAAATAAATCAAGTGTTTCTCCTCTCCATCCCTCAAGTTCATATCATGTATTGAATATTACAAAAATCTAAAGAAATTCTAATTATGGGGTGTTTTTGGTTACTTTCTAGTATTTTTATGAAGTAATAGACTTTTAGTGGACAACTAGAAATTTTCAACCTTTGTTCCAACATCCCATCCCATATAAAATTCTTTCAAGGTCTCTCAAGCCTTTCCTTCCTTTCCCCTTTGCTTCATCTATTTGTATGATTCAACTAACATTTGGATATTTTACTCATGTCCCGACTCCTCATCCACTCCTACATCATATCCTAGAAAATCCTTAATCTATTCTTTATCTTCATCCTTGTAGAATTTCAACGTGGATCTAGATATTTGTATCTCCTTTTGTTACCCTATCCACTTCCATAAATTTTCTCTACACTCTTCCATCTTCTTTCATTTGTTGACTTTCAAGATCTTTTTGGATGCCTTCCACCTCCCTTTATCTATCTTTCAAAGTCTCACTACACTCATTTCACCCATCTTGTGTAGTTACATTGGACTCCTCGATTTCCACCAAATTTATAGTTCTAATGTCTATTTCCACATGATTTTCCTACAAGGTTCCTGTAGTGCTTTGTCATTAATTTTTTCCTATCTTACAAAATTTTATTTCTTGACTTTAGAACCTTCAAGAAATTTATTTTCTTGACATCCACTTTCACGTCAAATTCCCACAAATTATTGTAAGGAATTTTGTAGTTTGTTTCATCTTGTGTGGAGATCAATCTAACTTTCACACATCTAGTTCCACATGTTGGGGTTAGGTGTTGTACACCTTGCATAGAATGAAATATTATAATGTTGTAAATTAAATAAATATTTAGTATGGTGTATCTAGGAGGTATGTTTAGCCACATTAAATATTTATTTGGGACCACTTGTAAAGTTATATTTAACATTGGGTTAGTTATTTTATGTGTGGGAGACATAGAATAATTAATTATTTGGGGGAAAGTATTTAATAACGTATATAAGAAAGTAAATGAGGGGTAAATGGTTTTGTGTACTCATGGTTTTGAGGCACATGGTTTTATCTTATCACTTGGTTGTATTTAAGTGACCTTGTGTCTATAAAAGTAAACAAATGTTTAGTGGTTAAGGTTGGCTGGGTGAGTGGGCTGTCATACTATTGAGTTTCTCTTGTAAGTGCATATGTGAAGCATGTCATGGGATGTGTGGATTCATGCTTGGACACATGGAGAATACATTTGAAAGGCTTGTGTAGAAACCTAAAAATGTCTAACATATTCTTCTAATTTATCATTTCCCATCACCATCGTACATCACACATCACGTATTCTCCTAATTCGTCATTTCCAGTCATTATCACTTTTCATCCCTTTCATCATTGTTAATTAAATAATTTCCAATTATTTGATTAAACTAACCCATTTCCCTCCATTAATTATTATTTTTTTAATTATTTAATTATTTCATCATCTTTCCCTCCATCACCTTTAATTAAATATTTTTTAATTATTTAATAAATTAAATCATTTTCCCTCATATACTTTAATTAAATAATTTTTAATTATTTAATTAATTCCAAATATTATTTCTTATCTACATAATTAAATAATTTTTAATTATTTAATTAAAGAACCATACATTCTTTCTCATCTCTCATAATTAAATAATTTTTTATTATTTAATTAGCTAATTATTCCTCCAAGATTAAATAAATTATTTAATTTATTTAGTTGCACATTACTCCAAAAATAAATAAAATATTTATTTTATTTATTTGCTAATAATAGCATATCCTACCTTTATTCTTCTAAACCCTAAATTTAGAGATTAAGATAAATTAAGGGATCATTCCTAAAAATAGTGAGTGAAATTCACTTCACTTTAGTTCATCTTTCCACGCAAGCCCATACACCTCTTTTTGATCTCTCATCCATCCTCATGTATCAATTTGATCTCACATCTCACACCGTTGATCTCACATCTTGAAATCTTATAAATCAAACATCTTTAATCATTCAATCTCCTCCTTAAATTGGCATCCAAGCTCTTATAGCACATCATCATCAATCTTGCTTTTGCGCAACAAATATATGCTAAGTTTATGAGTAATCCACATATCATATTGTTGCCACATTTTTTGTTTCCCCCCTTTTTTTGGTTCATAAATGTTTTTATATTGATATCAAAAAAATTGTAGTACATTCGATCCATTGTGGGATGACATTCCTTCCAATCCCCCCACATCCTAGCCCAAAAATCTTCCACCTCAGAACTGACCCAACATTCTCGTCCCATCCAACGCTTTTGACTGGAGCTATGAACCAGTGAGGCCACAATTGGGGGACCTCATCCTTGCCATTCTCTCCTTGTCTCCTTCTGCCTCCTCTAGTCTTCCTACCGCCTTCAAACCAACTTTGTCTAGAGCTATATCATGGTCACTCTTTCCTTCCAACTTCTACTCTTTTGATACTGATCTCAAAGTCATTTGGTGCTTGGGTTTTGATTGTTCCTATTTCTTTCTTTTTGCCTTTGTCCAAGCTTGATCCAGAGGTGGAGAAGAAAAATCAAATGGCCTTGCTTTTGGATGTGAAGCCAAAGAAGAAGCCCATGATTTGGGGGAAAAATATGAGTTTGAAGATGTGATTGTAGAAGCAACGAAGTCATCCCTAGTTGAGCCAAAAACACCAAGCAACTGAGAACCAGTTGGAAGATCGAGAGAGCTATAAGGTGGAGCATTTTGTGTGCTTGACTGAGTTTCTGAAGGATCTTGAGGCAAATTTGACTCAATTTGAGAGCAAAGTGGAATAACATAATGTTTGGATTCTGCCCCAATCCACCATGTGGGCCTTCCCCCAGATTCATGCTTATGGGAGCATACCTTCTGACATTGGGGTGTGAGGTGGTCAATTGAGAAGCACTTTCTGCACTGAAAGGCTATTCTTTCATAATCCACAGGCCGCCTCCAACAATGATCACTAGAATTCATTGCGATCTTCGCTGGTAGACCATTGAAGAGGTCCATTTCCACATAGATGCGTGCATAGGTGGAACTTTGGTATTTCATTTTTTCTTGTGAACTGCAATGGAAATTTCCTAACCCATTGTCGATGGATTACAAAAAATCTAATTCCCAAAATTGAAAAGGAAGATATAATAGTCGCACCTAGAAGAAAGCCGTAGAAAATGTTTCAGTTCACAGATCAAATGTCAGATACCAAGGTTTCATGCACAAAAAGTCACCTTGGAACACCCATGGACCATTTTTCAATACTCACTCTGTTGGCATTGGATTTCAATTCAATTATAAAAAAACCATCTAGCATAGGGAAACAAACAAATTTCTTCCTCCATAAACTTATTCCTGGTTTCAAAAATCCAAGAATGCATATCACTCAATTTCGGCCATACCTTAGTGAATTTACGATTGCAAAAAATCTTCCTGATCTTTGACTAGTCCGTCCAACTGGATCTCAGGAAGAGGACGCATGAGAAACCCTAATCGTAGGTTCGTTGTGCACAAAGGAAGAAATCCCATCAGTGAATTTTGGGGATGACATTAGGAGAGTCATAACATCCTTTCGCCGTACAACCCCATCCCCAATCTTTTGGTGCAGGCCCTATCGAAAAGTCCCAGAGCAGGGAGAATGGCGTAGGGTTGGCTGAGAGTTTGCAATGTTGTCCTTGCCCCCACACTGCACCACATCCATGAATTTTTGCATGCCATTGAGCAAAAGAGGATCTTAGTCGGGGATGGCATGCACTCTTCCACCCAGAGAGCCCTCACCTGGAGCATTGGAGCCTTCAACACCACGATTCTGGAGCAAAAATGCCAAGTCGGGAGTAGAGCGAAACATGGCAGAGCCTTTTTAAAATAAAAATGAAACCAAACTTTTTATTTTGTCATTGTCACCCCCCTTTTTAAAATCATGTCCGCCACATAAATTTTGCCTAATAATTATATATATTATATATTAACTATATAATACAATAATATTATATATTAATTATATATATAATGATATAATTATATATTATATATCATATGATATAATATATATATCATATATATTATATATATAATATAATATGTTGTATAATTATATATTATATATAATGCATATTATATATATTATATATTATAATTTAATAATAACTATATATTATTATATAATTATAATATAATAATATAAGATATATAATATAATATAATATATAAATTATATATTATATTATATTTTATTAATATTGTAATACATAATATATAATATTACCTAATAATATGTAAGGTAGGGGGACCACCGCATGCAAGACCCTAGGTCATAGAGGGCCAGGATTCGAGAGGCTTCCCTAACTTACCTCAGCTAAGTGTAGTGTTAGGAAATGCAGGGCGAGAGAAACGAGGACCGTAAGGCCTCTCAGTCACTCTGCAGACCCGAAATGAAGGAAGGGGCTAGGAGAAACGATTTTCAAGTCCAACACCACGCCTCAGGAAGCTCTCTGTCCAAGGATGAAAGCATGGTCTCTGGATGATAGTGTGGCGCGTTGGCATCTCTAAAGTGCGCTGGCATCCGTACGGCCAGACAACAGTGGAGGCGAGGTCAAATCAAGAAAAACTAGCTAACAACCCAACTAAATAGCTAATAGGCCAGAATAATGTGATTAAGTAAATGAAATGTTCTCTAATATTGTAAAGCAAGAATGCAAGGGTGAAGAGAGTAAGAAGGATCTCACCAAGGAATTCGTTCGCCAGTTGATTCCTCAAAGAGCATGTACTCTTACACACAACAAGAGAGGAAAAATGTTGGGTGACTGTATAGGGGCCTACCTCAGTCAGACCCCATTTATGTGTTTCCACTTCCACAGACAACCATGAAAGCAAGTATGATAAAGGAAGTAATATAATGAAGAGCACCAAAAACACTACAAAATAGTAAGTGTGCTTACTCAAGCAAGTGATAGAGGAGAGGAAAGGGAAGCTTACCACCTCCACCAAGAGCACTCAAGGCTGCTTGAGGGAGAAAATGAGAGTACTCGAGCCTCTGCTACAATGGTGTTGTCTCCAAATTGCTCTACCAAAGTGATGGAGTGAAGTTGTTGCCGCAATGGAGTGCTTGAAATGCTTGGAATGAGTGAAGTGAGCTTGTGAATGAAGTGAAGAAGTTTGTTTGAATGCTAAGAGGATGAAATGCTTGTTGAAGGAGAGAATTTGAAGAATGAATGAAAGAAATGGCCATATTCGGGTTGGTCGGTCGAAGGGGGCATTGCAACTTGACTCCCAATGAGAAGTGTAACACCTCTGCAGGTTCGACCACATGAATATGCTAGGGACGTAAGCGCACCATGCAGACGTTTGAGTGCCACACGGGCGTCCTCGACAAAAATGCCTCCACTGACGCTCAAAACAGGCTCCAAGTAGGATGCAAGCAGCGGGCTTAGGTGGAATTAAGCCTTTGAACTTGGTTTTCTAAGGTGGATAAAGGAAAAAAGGGGATTTGCACATGGGGTGCAAATTTGCTCCTATACATTTTTCCCCCACTTTAGTGAGCACAAATACTGATGAATGCTTGGTAAAGTAGATCAAGAAAGAGTAGGGTTAGAAATGTATACCTGAACCGTCAAGGAAGCAGTACTCGGTCTAGCGTACCTGAAGGTGCAGGAAAGCAAAGGACTCCATAGCTGCTCAGAACTATGAAGATGGAAAAAGAAAGCGTCTTACAGGCCCACGGACATGCAAAGAGGCAACCCCCATGATCTCTCGCATGAAGGAAGCCTCATTAAGCAAGCGCCTTACAGGTTCGTAGACCTACAAGGAAGGTATCCCCCAAAAAATCTAGCATGGAGGAAACCCAAAGGAAGCAGACTCTGCAGAGTCAAGTAGCGGCCAAGTAGGCAAGAAAGCGGATAGTCACGCAAACTGTTGATGATCTAGAAGTCTTTCAAAGGGGTCCCTAGAGAACGCTTCAAAAGGAGAGGGGGTCCACTCAAGGGATGCGCTGTTTGAAAGGTGAGGTCTAGTTAGGCTTCCCCCAAGCTAGACACGAAGATATGAGATGGGTCTAGTCAGGCTGCCCCCAAGCTAGACATGAAAGAATCCATTTGAGATAATATATTTTAAAGGGGGTCCCTCGGGAACCCACCGTGAAGAAAGGGGGTCTACTCAAGGGACACACAATTCGAAAGCGGATGTTCCTTTTCTCAGAGCGATCCATCATCAAGGGATCCTTTCGAAAGATGTTCACTTCATCAAGGAATTTGAAAGGAAGGGTATGCCCCCACACGAGGGGAAGATTACAATTGTTCCCACTTTGGAGGAAGGTTTTCAAGTCCTTTCTTCACAAACCCATGATGAAGGAAACACATTTTGTTAGTGTTCCAAGTTGAGAATGCGATTCCGAAGAAAGAACTTGCGAAGACTTTTGAGAAAAGATTCGTTGGTAACGAATGCATTTTCTAAAAATTGAGACGTTTAAAGAAAGGCATTGTCACACATGAAAGGTACAACTCAAGCAAAGAAGAGAGAAAGAGATAAAGAAAAAGAGGGAAAACACAAATAAAGGGCATAGGGGTAGCCTGATATTTTGGGGTCAGAACTGCTCATAAATATATATATATATATATATATATATATATATATGTATAATAATAGAATATAAATGAACTGTCATCAACCCCCTACTATATCAGGCCATGTGAAGAATGCACAAGAAGACAAAGTAAAAATAAAAAAATGGTTCAACATGGAAGGGAAGCCTAAACGCTCCCAACACTTTTCATTGTCCCCAATTTATCAAAAATCAAGCACAAACATGGAAGAATGATGATACAAATAGAAGAAGGTTCACGACACAAAAACCATGCTTGTATCCAAGCACCAACAGGGGTGATGAGGGTCATCCAAGCACACATAGCATGAGTACGGGGGAACACATCAAAAAACACACACACACAAAAGATCAAGAAGAGGCCTCCTACTAACATTGATCAGCCAAGAGGTCATCTGCTTCCCACTCTAGATCATCATAGGGGGAAGGAGGACAAGCCTGTAATGGTGGGATGTTAAGAGGAGGGGAATCCGACCCTCCCGCAAAAAGGGCTAAGGAAGAGGGCCCCTCAAGGTCCTCTCCACCGAGCTCTTGTGGAGTCAAGGTCAACAACTTCACGAAGATCGTCGACAAGGCCGAAACTTCATCCACATAATTAAACATGCACCCCACAGGAGCGGCATGTCTAGCTTCGACAGATGGGATGAGCTGCACCTGAGGTTCATTGCTCAGCTCACCAAATAACTCGGGAGTGGTGAAAAACTCAGGGGAAGTTGGGACTGGTTTCGTCACCAGGACAAAACAAGTCAACACGGGGCCACCTTACGAGGAAGGAAGACTCCTCTTACGTCCTTTTTTGTCAAAAGGACCACCCTCTGCCTCTTGTTCTATCGGAGGGGATGAACTCCCCACGGACGAGGCTAGACGCGTGAAGGAGGAGGAGGAAAGAACTGCAACGGATACAACCAAGGTATTAACCATATCCATGGGCTTCGGGGAAAGGCCAAATATCCAGAATGAACATCAACAAAGGTGAATCCATCAAGGGAGCGATGAACACCTGTACCCGTTTAGGGTTAGGCACATTCGTACTTAGAACAGAAGCTGGGAGTAGTATAGGACCAGACTAAAGGGAGATAGAAGGAAGGGAGGAAGAAGATGCTGCAAGATGCTCTGAAGCAGGGGCAGTCATTTCTTCCTCCTTCCTTTACGAGGAAACCTGCTTAGCCAATAGAGCCTTTTGTTGGCGCTTGTGCTTGCGCACAAGGTGGTTTCTGCGACTCTTGGAGTTAGGGGCCAGAGTCTGCGAAGGAGCAGAAGGCTCCTGCTCGACCATAGGAACGTCCACTATGGCCCTTTCCAGTGGAGGAACATATTCTTGAATGGGAGTAGGAGGGATAGGTTGCGAGACAACAAGAGAAGTCGGTTCAAGAGCCTCAGCAGCGGGCCTCTTCCCGCTTGCTGCTTTGGGAGCAAGAGTGGTAGGACGCCATGGATTGAATTCCCTTCGGGAACCTTTCTTTCTATCATATAAATAGTACCATGGTCTGGGGTATTCATTAGGAAGATCTACAATCCTGAGCTTGGGCCTATGCCAAGGATGAATCATCAGACTTAGTAGATAGCCACCAAGTTTACTCATCCAATACTCTTCCCAAGAGGGGGGAGAGGATGAGGCAGTCTGGGAAGAGGTAGCCTTCTCTTTACCTTTACGGGAAGGAGAGGGAGCCGACGTGGGCTTCTCCTTCTCTTCTCAGGAAGAGGAGGTGATCAATTTTTTTGTTGCGGGAAGGGTCAACTTCGGCTCCCCTTGACCCTTGGTTTTATACTTTACATAATTTTTGTAAAGAAGGTCCATTCTCGGAGGAAGTGGACTGATTGGGGAGGGACAAAAGTGATCCAGTGAGTATCCACCATGGGACACTAAGAGTTGGTATCTAGTGTCATGCACCATGTGCACGACACCTTCATGGGAGAACTTCAGACATTTGTGAATAACAGAGGAAATTCCATTCATGGAGGCGAGCCAGGGTATGCCTAGCTTCAACCTGAACAGATTCGACTCCAGGATAACATTGAAAACTGTGTCGATAGCTCTAGGTCCTACCAGGATGGACAAAGTGATCGAGCCATAAGGTTTAAGACACATACCATCATGTGTACAGATGGTAGATTTCGTGTCTTCATATTTTTCCTTTTGTAATGAGTTTAATACTAATGTTTCCTCAGTGATAACATTCACACAGCTCGCGAGGTCTATCAAGACTACTATCACAATGTTACCATTGACACTAGCAGGAATGTAGAGAGGCGAGGGTTTGTTGTTTAAGGGTAAATCCGATAATGTGAATGTAATGCCCGATGAATCGGGTGCAGGTGGAACAGTGGAAGTTACCGTGACCATATTGACATAGGCCTTGGGTTGAGTAACAAAATCATCGGGATCGACAATCATGTTAGTAGAGTGTGACGGAAACGGGTCCGTGTATATTTGCAGTTCACTATTAGCTTTCGCCATTGATTTGTTAGTGTTTTGTTTATTTCCATCGAGACGAATGGTACCGTACTTGATGTGGTCTTGTATCTCATGATGCAGCCACGTACAACATTCGATATCATTTCCATTAACACGATGGTACTGAAAATAAGTGCTCCCATCATACCAATTAGGGTAGGGTTCTTTAACAGGCTTAGGGGTCGGTAAAGTTATGATCTTATCCTTCAACAGGTTTTGTAAGATAGAGGTATAAGATTCTGATAACTTTGTGAACTTCCAGCTGCATTTGAGGCCATTGTCATCAGCAGCGAATACTACATTTGCAATGGCTTTACCTTTCCCAGAGATTGATACGATGGACTTCCCCTCAGAACGAGAGCGTGAGGATGATCCCCCGAACTGAACAACCATCTGTTGGTATTCTTGTAAGGCTGCACACAAGTGCACGAAAGAAGGGTATTTCATGAGGGTGAACTTCTCTTGCCAAGGCCTTTATAAGTTCCCTATAAACACCTTCTGCATGTCGGAATCGAGTAGCTGATACAAGATTTTTGATAGGAGCGCCTGGTAGCGTGCTATGAAATTAGTGATCTTTTCATTATCTCCTTGTTTACATCAGATGAGATCCAAAAAGGTCTTCGGCCCGATGTTTGCTTGAAACTGTATGAGAAATTGGTTTACAAGTTGATTGAATGAGAAAATAAAGTTGTTAGGCAAGGAATAGTACCACTCGAGTGTTGTCTCCTTGAGGGATGGGGGAAACAATTTAGCCATCAACGCATTGTGATGGAAGAAGTGGGTGCACAGAGCGTTAGAGGTAGAAACATGTGTCTGCGGATCTCCCTTACCACCATACTTCTCAAATTTAGGGATCTCCATTCCTTGAGGGAAGAGTGTTCAAGATTGCAACCGATAATGGGCTATGTCGGAAGAAGGGCTGGAAGATAGGTTGGGCAGAGGCTTGGGAAGACTCGCCAACTGGCTCTGCATCTTACCCATATTTTGAAGAAGAGTGTTTAGAATAGGGTCATTAGAAGATAGAGGGCCAGAGGGACCTCCTCCAGAACCATCGCCAAGGCCTCCTCTAGAGCCACCACTAGTGTGACTTCTTCCAGAACCACTACTAGAGCCACTGCCGCCAGTAGGGCCTTCACCAGAACTGCCACCATGACCTCCACCGACACTGCCTCCACTGCCGAATCCACCACCACTACCAAAGCCTCCACCACTCAGCCCGCCAAAGCCTCCACCACTAGAGGTGATAGGAGGGGTGAAGCTAAAGCCCAAGGGGACCTTATTCACTTTGATAGTTTCGGGCTGCTTAGAGGCAAAAGGGATACTGATAGAAGGGACCGTGTTGGCCATGTAAACAGAAGTGGGAGGCATCAATACCCCTAACTGTCCTTCACGCTCTTTGAAAGTGACTCCTTGCGCGAAGCTAGGATTGCTCGAAGGAACACATGTTTTGGCGAGACCGAGGAGGCTAGTCAAAAGCTCTATGCTAGTTCGATCTTTACCCATCATTTGTTTCAACTCACTAATGACCTGAGTGGCCCTATCCATCTTTGGATTTCTTTCCAAGTGGTTTTCTAAGTCGCCTAGTCCTCTAGCAAGGGAAAACACATAATCTACAGGGATCTGAACAACCTCATGCTCATCCACCAATGATGGTGTAGGAGACACAGGGGGAGTGGGAACATGATCAGTCTCATCAACGAATCCCATCCCGTTCCTCGACAACTGCTCCTACGCAGCTAGACCAATGGCGAGACCAGAGAAAAGGCCTATAGATAACCCAACAGAGACCTTCATCCTATCCATCGGAAGGCGTCGTACACTTCTCCTAACGATATACCCGAAAGTTATGGATTGGGTTGTAATGCTCATAAACCTTCACAACACTCAAACACAACAATCACAAAGTATTTGAGGGAAGCCTCAACACTGACGGATGAACAAACATTGGTTCACGTCAGGTTCACCAAAATGTAAGGTAGGGGGACCACCGTGTGCAAGACCCCAGGTCACAAAGGGCCAAGACGCGAGAGGCTGCCCTAACTTATCTTAGCTAAGTGCAGTGTTAGGAAATGTAGGACAAGAGTAACGAGGACCGTGAGGCCTCTCAGTCACTCTACAAACCTGAAATGAAGGAAGGGGCTAGGTGAGCCAGTTTTCAAGTCCAACACCATGCCTCAAGAAGCTCTCTGTCTGAGGATGAAAGCATGGTATCTGGATGACAGGGTGACACATTGGCGTCCGTACGACCAGACAACAATGGAGGCGAGGTCAAATCAAGAAAAAACTAGCCAACAACCCAGCTAACTAGCTTAAGGGCCAAAATAATTTGATTAAGTAAATGAAATGTTCTCTAATATTGTAAAGCAAGAATGCAAGTGTGAAGAGAGTAAGAAGGATCTCACCAAGGAATTCGTTCGCCAGCTAATTCCTCACAGAGCACATACTCCTACACACAATAAGAGAGGAAAAATGTTGGGTGGCTATATAGGGGCATGCCTCAGTCAGACCCCTGTTTAGGTGTTTTCACCTCCACAAACAACCATGAAAGCAAGTATGATAAAGGAAGTAATATAATGAAGAGCACCAAAAACACTACAAAATAGTAAGTGTGCTTACTCAACCAAGTGATAGAGGAGAGGAAAGGGAAGCTTACCACCTCCACCAAGAGCACTCAAGGATGCTTGGGGGAGAAAATGAGAGTACTCGAGCCTCTGCTGCAATGGTATTGTCCCCAACTTGCTCTACCAAAGTGATGGATTGAAGTTGTTGCTGTAATGGAGTGCTTGAAATGCTTGGAGTGAGTGAAAGTGAGCTTGTGAATGAAGTGAAGTTTGTTTGAATGCTAAGAGGATGAAATGCTTGTTGAAGGAGAGAAATGAATGACAATATTCGGGTCGGTTAGCTGAAGGGGGCATTACAACTTGAATCCCCATGAGAAGTGTAATGCCTATGCAGGTTCAACCGCAGGAATTTGCTAGGGATGTAAGCGCGCCGCACATACGTCTACACGCTGCGCTGGCATCCCTGACAGAAATGCCTCCACCGACGCTCAAAACAGGTGCCAAGTGGGATGCAAGCAACGGACTTAGGTGGAATTAAGCCTTCAAAGTTGGTTTTCTAAGGTGGATAAAGGAAAAAATGGGATTTTCACATGGGGAGCAAATTTTCTCCTATACATAATATAATATATTTATTTTTTATATGATTTCATTAGAAACGGATATCCATTTTGCTTTGGTTCTTACCATGGCAACATGCACTTTTTATCCAACCCTAGTAAAAAGTCAAAGTGAAATTTTGCATCTTTATGCAAATAAAAAATGTCTTTTTTGTCATATCGCTATTTTTTTGGCCCCCATGATCTTGCACAGATCCATATCTCATGCTTAGTAACATTCCATTTCAGTTTTTAACATACAACACATAATTGCTCATCGGTTAGGGATATCCATAGGGGAATCTAATAATATTAGTTAGATAAAGGCCCCACAAAATAGTCCTATTCTATTTTATAAATATGTATAAAAATACTAATGTATTACAACACTCTTCATTCACAAATATTAAACATGCATGTAGCTATTAGGAAAGTTGTGTGTTGAAATAAATGAAACTACTATGGTATGCACTTAAATGAAATGGATAAACTTGTAGATGTCTATGTAATCCTATTCTAACAAGGAACTATTTTTTAAGGATTAAGTCTATTAGTGTACCCAAAGCACTAGGGACCCTCCAAATGTGAATGGACTAATGTCTCAACATGTCAACTGTCAAAATTGGTGAAAGACTTTTGTAATACAAAGGTTTCATGTTAATTGAGATACACACTTGGGTAGAGGCCATGTTTATTTTCCTCAAGTATTTTGATTAGAAGAGAGGGTAACCTCGCCTTACTTTTGTTGAGATGTCTACTACCATTGTGTAAGCTATTTAGCCAAGGAATATTCAAAATTGAACTACCCTCATGATCTAAAAACTATAACAAGGATCTATTGCATTATCCTCCACAATGAATCTATCACTTACTAAATATTTCTCTTGATCTATCATAAGACCATATATAATCCATTTTGAATGCTTACTAGGTTGAACCAAATGCATCTAGAGTTTCTAATAAATTTCAAGCTAGAGATAACCCAAATGTGAACCTTTGAGATACTTGAGAAATAATAGACAATCATTGGACCATGCCAATGATCAATGCCTAGGCCACTACTGGGGATTAGCCAACATTCACCTAGTTCATAGAGGTGAAGGATTTCCAAGGGATACCTTGGTTATGATACGAGAATAGTTGCATAGGTAGTTACCCAACTGTGCAAATAATGGTAATTGGAGCTAATTGTTTTATTAGGAGGGTTAGCAAGGAGTCACCTATATCATGGAGCTAATGAATGCCAAGTGCTACACATATTGTGAAGAAGATAATTGACAATATCACTAAGGTTACGAGGTGGTATACATTAGAAGCTACTTCTTCTAAGGTGGAAAAACTTGTCACTAGTGACCTAAGGGTGATTGAAGTTGCAATCCACTGGACTAGGTAGGTTCACTACTTGGGAATTCTCTCATGAGCCCATATGACCCTTGGGATGAAGGGTGGAACAGTAGTGTAGTATGAGATACATAGAATCTTCCTCCTAGTTGTTTGATGGTGTACTTAACCCCATTGAGTTAAGGATGGAACCCTGATGTAGTATGGGATATAATGAATGCTCCTCCTAGTTGTTTGATGGTGTACTTAACCTTGTTGAGTTGAGGATGGACCCCTGATGTATTATGGGATACAATGAATCCTCCTCCTAGTTGTTCGATGATATACTTGACCCCATAGGGTGTTGATGTGAACAAGGCATTTCACCTAACTAGCTCATCTAGTAGGTCATTTTCATACATGTTAATATTTTTAGTTTACTTAGGTCCTATGAATCCTTCTAGAAGTCTTATTTGACATGAGATCTTATCTTATCTTATCTTATGCCATTTAATTCTTGTGTTTTAGATCATTTACCTTTTGTGTCTCATTACATAGGATTAAGACACTTGTCACAATCTTGTCTAATCCTATCTCTCAACCTTTCCTATATAAGCAGGGTATCATATGTACATTTCAATTCAATGAAATCCATGTAATCAATTGGAGTTTAATCAAATCCATTGTGCCCATAATCTAGAAATATTTTTCTTTTGTTGCTATTTTGTAGAAGGTATATTTTGATGTTGCAAGTGATCTTGGGAGCTTGAGTTCATTGGTGACTCTAACATGGTACTAAAGCTTCAGATTTGTAAGCCCCTTCTCAAATCTGTGAGCTAATCAGGCATAGTCTTTTGTTGGGTGTACTTAGGGGCAAAGCATACTTCACCATTGAGTCTAGAAGGCCTCAAAACCCATATTTTCATATAAAATACTTGATATTTGGGTGATGGAATTTTTTTGGCCATTTCAACATACTTTACAATTGTTTGTCAAAAAATTATAAGGACGTACAAAATTTGTACCCGTATGGCTAGTCATTGTCAAATTTTGTAAGCAATCAGATGAATTGGCATATTCCTTTGTCTATAGAATATTCTTTGGGTTTGTGCACTATCTGCATCACCCCTTGCTTAGCTCTGGCATACGTAGGTATGATGAAAATTTTATTTATTTTTTATTAATAAAAAAATTGTGGGCTATTTTAGCATAGGAATTAGAGCATCTACTCACTGACATTTAAATCCTAGGTCATATCAGATTGCACCTAGGCTAAAGGCTAGTGGCGCACACTCTACCGCCATTGATGGATCTTTTTCCTCCCACCACCCCTAGTAGTATGGGGTTTTTAAAAAATATTAAGCACTTATTGCATTAACTGTAATCATATGGAAATTGACTACCAACCCCTAGGGAGCTAGAATTTAGCCATAATTCCCTAAATAGGGTTTTTTTTCATTTTTCCATAACTTTTTGCCTAAGTGTTGAAATTTTGTAAATGAGATATTGACAAAAAATTGGTTCTAATTAATTCGTAGTAGTGCATGCCATTTTTCCAATTTTTCTATAGGTGAAATTAATTGTTGATAGTTAGATAATTTTTTGCCTCTTGAGCTCATAACTTTTGTAGACACGTAAATTATACTATTTGATCTCGCACACTTGATCTTGATTTACTAACATTAGTTCTCGCCGAATCATCATCTCTACTAACCATTTAATTAAATAATCTTTATTTGATTAAATTCATCCTAATTCCTCTTTTAATTAAATAAGTCCCTTTATTTGATTAAATCAAAATCTTCTTTTAATTAAATAAATCATTTTATTTAATTAATCCTAATGTTCCTCTTTTAATTAAATAAATCCTTTTATTTGATTAAATCATAATCTTCCTTTAATTAAATAAATTAACCTTTATTTGATTTAAATCTAATGTCATCATCCCTTTTAATTAAATAAATCAAACTTTATTTAATTAAATCTAATATTCATTATTCCTCCCATTTGATTTAAATAAATCCAAAAATCTAAATCAAGTGTCAAATCAAACTAATCTCCATCTAAGTTGATTAAATCCCGATTATCTCTAACTCTAATCCATCAAATCCTCTAGATTTTGCAACTTGTACAAGTAAATCAATTTATTTAATTTATAAATTCTTCTATTTTCATTCAAAAGGGAATCTCATTGGAATATTCTCTCAATTTGAAATCTCCCTCCAAAAAGGACTTGTTCTCCAACATGGCATTTATAACTCTTACAAGTCCTTTTTCTTGAGCCAAGTGGCATTAACACCTCTTCCACATCTTCCTCCACAAGCCATCTTTCAAATTTCAAATTTCCACCTAATTGCATTTATTTGCACATTGATCAAAATGTGCTCCACCTCTCTTCAATAGCATGTTGACAAGTGGCACTTTGTTATTGGTTCATCTTTAGTCCCATATCCTTCATGTTTCTCATTCCTCCATCCTTCATTCCTATAAATGGAGAGCTCTTCTATTGATTTGGGATCCACAACTTTATGCAAAATTATTATCTACAGATTTTATGCAAGTTCATCCATTGTTCATCAAGGTTTTCATAGCATTTCATCACCATAGCTAGGTTATTGCAAATTTCATCAAGGATCAATCATTTATCATCAAGCTTTACTATGAATTAGGAAAGGGCTATTTTCCACATCAAAATAGCACCAATTCCCCCATGGGATGCTGGGTTTGAGTATTTGAATAGGATTTAAATAGCTTTCATTTGGTTTCTTTGCTTTATTTTTTATTCATTGTGCTTTGAATGAATCTCATGGGGAATGCTAGTTTAGATTTGTTTATTGACTAACATTGTGTTGTTTGTCTATGTTTGAGCAGGTCTAGAGCTACCATTCACAACTTTTTGCATAGATCTTTGATTTTCACAATTGTTGTGGTGTTGGAAAGGTATTGTGGAGCTCTATCAAGCCATCCATGTACATTTTTTAGATTCAACCCTAGGTATATTTTATTAAGATTTGTTTATATTTTCATTATCAAGGATTACTTGGAAATGTTGGCCCTTGGGAAGGTTTTGCTTGGATCAAATCACTTCATTTCAACCAAATAATATGTATTGATATCTAATTTTATCATTTGAGGACTGTATCATTGTTATAATCATGGGTTATGCAACTCATCCTTCCGTAATCATTCTAACTAACGACAATTATGAGTAATGGAAAAAAGGCATCCTATCACATTGCAGGTGGCTCAATGTTTTGTCTCATCTTTATTGACACATCCCTAAGCTAGAGACACAATGGAAGAAATCAGTTTGAGGTGATAAAAATAATCATATTATAGGATTGATTGGTACAAGCATTGGTGCTAGCATCTTCTGGGATACCTACTATAAAATGTCAAGAATTAGGTACCCACACACTTTGGACCAAAATTTGGGAGATCTATGAAGGTCCACATACTCCTCCATTCCCAGATGATCCTAGATCAAATTGTCTCATTCCACTTGATGATGTTGGTAATATACTCTTTGATGATGATAGATTAGAGGATCTTGAATATGAATTAGAACTTGAGCGTGTTGATCATCAAGAGACATCTCCTATTGCTCCTACTTTTCCAATTGAGATCACAAAAACATCTATTGTATCATCAGAGTTTGGAGATGCTTCTTCAAGAGCTTCCAATGATTCTTTGCAGTAGGTAAATCATAGTCTTTCAAATTCATATTTGTGGGATGATTACTTGAAAAGTATTTCAGACTTGTTTTTGGAGTCTCAAATTTTAAATTTGGTTCAAAAAAATTTGAGGGGTTATCTCTCCTCTTTGATGACAACCCCATCATTGATTTTGTCACATCATCTTTATCTTTGAAACTTTTTAATTATTAGTTACCACTTTATCTTGGTTTTTCACCTTGTCTCTTGATTGGGCATGCACCTAATTTGATTGTGGCATCATCTTCTATGAGTATGGCAACACATGAGCATATTTTAGAGACACAACCTCCATACATTTGAATTCATCTTATTAATTCCTATCTAGAATGGGAAGCATTCCTACATTTGTAATTGGTTTTGCTTATTCTAAAAGGGAGGAATGTTGCTTGCAAGCATTAGATCATGTTTTATCTTCAAGCATTCACCATTTTTGCAAGAGGTTACATGTTGTGGGGGGTCATCCCACAATACTGGGGTCTGAATCTCGAGACAATAAATTTTCAATCTCAGATGCAAGTAAAAATTTAAAACCACCTTTGTTTGAAGGTTTTTCTTTGAACAAAGGTACCTTCATTCGAAGGTTGAAACCTTCGAATGAAGGTAATTTCCAATAATGAAAAAAAGGGACCTTCAAATGAAAGTATCTTTTTATTCCTTTTATGAATTTTTTTATAAAAAGAATAAAAAGGGACCTTCATTCGAAGGTCCCTTCTTTTCCATTTTTAGAAATTACATTCATTCGAAGGTTTTTTTACATTTTTGTTGTGGGAATGAAATACTTTTGAACAAAGGTTATTGAATACCTTCAAATGAAGGCCCTTAGGTAGACACTTTCAATGTTTGCTTCAAATTTTTCTCAAAAATTATAGTTTCAAACCTTGGGTTGGACCTTCAAAGAGAATTGACTTGACAAGATAATTTGTAAGAACATAGACCTCAAAACGAGCTTTCAAACAAGTATAATTTTAATATATTTTTATTTTATTTGTATTTAATTTTTAATTTTTACTGAACATAGGTTTTTCACCAAACATCAAGTTTTTTGTTCTCATGTGGAAAATAAGTAAAATACTGAAAAAAATTCCAAAAAATATTCCACATTAGGTGTTGATGTCCTTGTTTCAAAAATAAATAAAAATAAATTGAATTTAAATATATACAAAACAAGTTGTGTTACAACATACACTTATGTCTATATTATAATTATCCTGACTTCAAAAATTAATTTAAAAAATATGCAACAAAAAAATATGAAAAATATCCATGCACTATATATTAATGTTACAAATCTATATTTTTAAAATTAGAATTTTATCCTTCAAAAACAAAAGTAATGTGTTACGACATAAACATCACTTTTAAAAAATGATATTTACTATAAAAAACAAGTTATTAAAAGTTACATAAAAAAATCATAATTTATTTTAAAAAAATTAAAAATATATATTTAGAATTTACACACAATTTTTCACAAATCACTAGTTTGCATCATCTTCAAATTCTTAGTGGTTTAATTGCTATAGGTCTCAAAAAGTGAAGATTTAGTTAAAAATGTTGATTTCAATGTCTTACTTTGGCCAAAAAGTGGTACTTATTTTATTGTGAGATTACTTAGGGGGATACATTGTCTCTCTTTTTCCCTCTTATGGGGGCGAGGGGGTGGAGCGATAATCAAATGTATACTTGATGGATCTCATCCTTGGGGGGTCTTGAGTTCTTGATCTATCACTTGCATATGTTTGTTTGCATATTTTCTCTCTTTTGGAGAGGAGTATTGTCCTACTAGGTTTTCTCCTTTTCTCTGTTTGTGAGAGATTGCATTGTAAATGGGTACTTAACATGACCTATTAGTTGGGACCCATAATCATCATCTTTACATCATTTTCATTTGCTTACTTCTCCCACTTAAGGAGGATGTTGGTGTGAATAAGGTATTTTACCTAACTAGCTCAACTAGTAGGTTCTTTTCACACATGTTCACATGGTAAGTTTACTTTTATCCTAGAAATATTTCTAGAAGACTTAGTTGGCATAATATCTTATCTTATATTATGTCATTTACTTATTATGTCTTAGTTCATTTGCTTTTTGTGTCTCATTGCATAGGATTATGACACTTGTCATGATATTGTCTAATCCCATCTCTCAACCTTGTTGAAGCAGGAGCATCACTTTAGTGTTGTGTTTGTGCTCATTTTGATGTTAGGGGTCTTATTTGTGTTAGGTTAGGTCTTAGGGGATCCATTGGGGTTATGTCCAATGGTTTAGGTTGTGTAAATAGGCCTAGGAATTCAAAATTTGTTTTTCTCGCAAAAATGCAAATTTGAATTTTCTAGGTGATTTTTGGCTTGTGGAAGGTTGGGGTTTGTTCCTCAGCCTTAGTTTTTGGTTTTCTAAGTCTAATAAGGTCTTAGAAGACCATGTAGGGTCTCTTTTCATGTTTTGGTTTCATTCTTAGGTTGTGAAAGTGCACATTTTGCAAGTTTATGGCAAAAAAGGACATTAGGACTTTAGGTTTTGATGGAAAAGCAATGATGATGAAGGGTACACCCCTTACAATCTAAAACTCACAAAAACAACATATAATGGCACAAATAAAATGCAAGAAGGAAATCAAATATTTTCTATTATCACTGAAATGAAAATGAAAATGAAATTACATTATATTTGCCATCACATGGGCTTTTTGATTACATAAATCTGCAAATCAGAGCCACCATCTACTCTACTCTGGCCTCCCCTTTGTAGTCCCCCTTTACATCCTTTATTTGGAAGGTGTAACCACCCTAGAATCTTCTGGAAAGTGTAACCACCCTAGAATCTTTTGGAAAGTGTAACTTCCTCAAGAAGATATTTTGAAATTTTATTAATTTTGGTATTACAACTTCATGGAGTCATAACTTTTGATTCGACCGTCGGATTTTCTATTATAATATCTTTTTGGAAAACTCTCAAGAAATATTCCACCCAAAAGTAGGGCCTAAAGGCTAGCTACTCTCGTTTTCCACCAATTTTTAGGCCCATCCAGAGCCTCTAAGTGCCTCAAAATTGACTTCGAAGATTTTTACTAGGATTTTCAAAAATTAAAATTTTAATATTGCTCAAATGACAAATGGTATTGAAGTGATTTCTTTGCCATTGGTTTCAATTTACCATTTCAGAGGTCTGTGTAAGATTTTGTGTCCAACTGTGCATAAATGCAAACTAAAATAGTAACCCTGCCAAATTTAGCCCTTATTGAAAAGAAACAACATTTTTTTTGGGTGATGCAAGATTGCTCTTACACCCTGGATGCTCTTGCATCAGACACCCGGAGTAATTTGAAAAGTGACCCTGTCACTTCTCAGGGGTTAGAGGGAAACCAAGATGGTTAACCTTAGACTCAGATAACCATGATGAATCTTCAATGGGCCTTCCTCTCCATCTCACCAAGTACTCTGCATATTGTCTGTTTCTTGTGCTTCTTCCCACACGACTATCCAAAGTGTTCTATATCCTCCTTTTCTGAAGTAGGTGCTCGAATATTCCACCGTGCCTCTATTATTTCTTCATCAATTCCTCCCTCATGATATTATGTTAAATCTGAGATGTTAAACACATGTGAAATATGAATTCCATCAGGCAACTCTACCTCATATGCATTTCCTGAATCATGCTTCTTCAGGATCTTGCGTCCAAACTTCTTCATCTTCAACTTGTTGTATGTACCAACTGGAAACCTTTCCTTTCACAAATGAACCATGACTTCATCTCCTTCCTGTAACTCCTTATACCTCCTTTTCTGATCCGCCTTAGCCTTATATTGAGAGTTCATCTTATTGATATGCTTCTTCACCTCGTCATGAAAATTCTTCAGGTGCTCAGCAAAATCTTCAGCCTTAGCACTACTCTTCTCTCCTTCATCCATCTTTCTCAGTTCAGAAGCATTCCTCAGACTACTCCCATATACGATTTGGAATGGTGATTTACCAGTGCTCCTGTTGATAGAATTGTTATAAGCAAATTCCGCCTGTGGTAAAATCAAATCCCATCCCTTTGGTTTATCTCCTACTAAGCATCTTAGCAGGTTACCCAAACTCCTATTGACTGCCTTCATTTGTCCATCAGTCTGTGGATGGTGAGCAAAACTGAACTTCAAATCTGTCTTCAACTTCTTCCATAATGTTCTCCAGAAATAACCAACAAATTTGGTATCTCTATCTGAAACTATACTCTTCGGTAGACCATGTAGTCTCACCACCTCTCTGAAAAACAACTCTGCAACATGAACAACATCACTGATCTTATGAAATAGAATGAAATGTGCCATTTTTGAAAATCTATCCACCACCACAAATATGGAATCATTCCCTCTCTGTGTCCTTGGAAATCCAAGAACAAAATCCATGCTGATATCCTCCCATGGCCTCTCAGGTAAAGATAATGGTTGATACAATCCAGTATTCTGACTTGTTCCTTTCGACATCTGACATACTCCGCAACTTTGTACAAACTTATTCACATCTTGTTGTAACTATGGTCAATAATAATTCTCACTGACAAGAGCAATGGTCTTATCTCGACCAAAATGTCCAGCCAATCCTCCACTATGCTTCTCCTTGATAAAATTCTCTCTCATAGAACTCCTTGGAATGCACAATTGGCTTCCTCTAAACAAAATCCTATCTTAGATTAAGAAATCCAACCATCTCGTCCTATCCAATGTAACAGGTTCCAAACAAGCTTTCCAAGCTTTTGCAAAGTCTGGATCTTCAGGATACAAACTCTTGAGTTCATTGAACCTAATAACCTCTATATTCATTTCTATCAACAAACTTTTCCTTCTACTCAAGGCATCTGCAACTTTGTTCGACCTTCCACTCCTGTGCTTCAAAACAAAGGTATAACTCTGCAAAAACTCAACCCACTTTAAGTGCCTTTCATTTAACTTTCCTTGACTATTAAGATACTGCAAAGCTTGGTGATCACTATATAAAACAAATTCTTTTGGCAACAAATAGTGTTTATTGCTAATTGATTTCTGGATTCAATTAGCAATAATCAATATAGATTGTGGAAAATTGATATCATTTAACAAATAGTGTCTCCATTTCTTCAAAGCCTGAACTATAGCATAAAAATCCTAATCACAGACAAAATATTTCTTCTTGGCATCATTTAACTTCTCACTAAAATAGGCAATAGGCTTACCTTCTTGTCTCAAAAAAACTCCTACAGCAGTGCCACTAGCATCACAATCTACTTGAAAGACCTTATTGAAATCTGGAAGTGCCAAAATAGGTTGCTCTATAACTTTCTTCTTCAACATATCAAAAATTTTGGCTGCTCCTGTGGTCCACTTAAATTCTTTTCTATCCCCTCTCATTGCTTTAGTTAGAGGTGCGCAAATACTACTGAAATTCTCAATAAATTTTCTATAAAAAACTTGCTAGACCATGAAATGATCTTACCTCTGTAACATTCCTCGGGGTAGGCCATTCAATGATAGCTCTCACCTTCTTTGGATCCATTTTAAGATCCTCTGTCGAGACAAAAAATCCCAGATACACCAACTCTCTCTTCATAAAACTACATTTCTTCAAATTAATCAATGACTTTTCCTCCCTTAGCTTCTCAAAAACTCTTCGGATATGCATCAAATGCTCCTCCAATGTCTTACTGAAAATCAAAATATCATCCAAGTAAACAATAACAAATTTTCCTAAAAATTCTTTCAATACCTCATTCATAAGCTGCATAAATGTGCTTGGTGCATTGGTTAGCCCAAAAGGCATGGCTAACTACTTGTACAAGCCCTCCTTGGTTTTGAAGGTTGTCTTCCATTCATCTTCTTCTCTAATCCGAATCTGGTGATAACCACTCTTTAGATCTATCTTTGTGAAGTACTCAGCTCCACTCAAACAATCCATGATGTCTTCCATCCTTGGCAAGGGAAATATATACTTGATGATGATCTCATTGATGGCTCTGGAATCTATACACATCTTCCATTCACCATCTTTTTTTGGTGCTAGTACAACAGGTACTGCACATGGACTCAAACTCTCTCTAATCAATCCCTTCCGCAACAACTCTTGCACTTGTCTGTTCAATTCTTCACTCTTTGCTGGAGTCATACGATGAGTTGCCTTATTCAACAAACTGGCTCCAGGAATTAGGTCCATCTGATGACTAATATTTCTTACTGGAGGAAAACCTTTTGGTACGTTATTAGAGATAATAGCTTGAAACTCATTCAACAAATTTGAAACCTCTACAGGTACCTCATTAGTATCTTCTTTATCAACCCTAGGGATCAATGCAAAACACATATGCTCATGCCTCATACCTTCTAGGAACTTTCTTCCATCAACTAAACAAATTCTTGCATTACTGCATACCTTTTCCTCTCCCTTTTTCAAGGGCTTCAACTTATGACGAACTCCATCATTTTTCAAAGAATAGGTGTTGGCATGTCCATCATGTATTGCTCGCTGATCAAACTGCCATGATTTGCCTAACAACATATGACAAACATCCATAGGCATAATATCACACAATACTCATCATGGTAATTTCCAATTTGGAACTTTACCAGACATTGTTCATTTACCAAAGCTTTATGGTCCTTCTGCAACCAAGCAATCCGGTATGGATTTGGATGCCTTCTTCTCTCCAACTACAACTTACTAACCATCTCTTTTGAAACAAGGTTATCGGTACTACCTCCATCAATAATAACATTGCAAACTTTACCTTCACACTTACATTTGGTGTGAAACAAATTCTTCCTTTGAGTTGGATCTTTCTCCTTATTCAACAAGGCTCTTCTAGTAACAAGAACCTCTCCTCTTTCTGCATCCTCAAAATGTGAAGACTCAACATCTTCATCTACATGCGCAACTCGTGCATTACCCTCAGGTCTTCTATTTGTCCTTCCTTGATGTTGAGGACACTCATAGGCTCTATGTCCTTCTCCACATTGGAAACAAGTTCCATGAAAGCCTCCTCTTCCCAGTCCTTGTCTAGATCTCCCTCTTCCTCTTTGGTCTCCATTATTTTGATCACGAGGATGGTAGGTGTTATCTCCTTTTCGGTTTTGGATGCTACTAGAGCCTTCACCCTTCTTTTGATCTTCATTTCGACTTCCATATGACCGTCCACCGATTTTTCCTCCATGACCTCTGCCTTGTTTGTTCTCAAACCTCTTGTTAAGCCGTTCTTCAACCTTTAGAGAAAATTGATAAGCATCCTCAATGGTGGCCATTCTTACCAGTGCCAATTCTTCCTATATGCTTGGCTTCAACCCGTTAATATAACGAGCAACTTTCTCCTTATTTGCCTCAGAATGTCCTGTCTGAATCAAGACCTTGTGAAATTCCTCTGTGTATTCTTTCACCGTCCTTGTTCCATGCCTCAAACTTTGCATCTTCTTGAGCAGCTCCAATTCGTAATTGACTAGAATAAATTGTTTCTTCAATTTTGACACCATTTTGTCCCATCTGGAAATTTTATCTTTCCCTTGTCTTCCCCTTTCTAACTGGACCTCTTTCCACCATATACTGGTGTGACCTTTCAATTTTGTCTTTGCAAACCTCACTCTGTGAGGATCTTCAATCTCCTCAAACTCGAAAAACTCATCCATGTCATTGATCCAATCAATCAATTCTTTAAAATTCAGACTTCCATTGAAAGTTGAAACCTCCATTTTAGGTCTCTTCCCAATGCTTGAGATCACTCGCAACAATCTTCTTTCTCCAGGATCCATTAGATCCTGCTCTTCCTCTTCTATTTCCTCTTTCGTTTCATCTTCACTGTCATCTCTATCTCGTTGCACATCTCTTCTTCGAACCTCTTGCTGCAAGGTTTCTAATTGCCTTCTAAGGGCTCTGATTTCATCTCTAGGTGGATCTCTTCCTCCACCACCTCGGCCTCTACCTCTGCCATGCTGGGCAAGTCTTGGAGGCATCTTGAACTCAACCCACACTCACAAATCTTGCTGCAACTTCCTCACGTTTGGTGCTCTATTATAGACTCAGGAACTCCTGCTCTGATATCATTTGATGAAGGGTACTCCCCCTTACAATCTAAAACTCACAAAAATAATAGATAATCACAAACAAAATGCAAGAAGGAAAGCAAATATTTTCTATTATCATTGAAATGAAAATGAAATTACATTATATTTGCCATCACATGGGCTTTCTGATTACATAAATATGCAAATATGCAAATCGGAGCCACCATCTACTCTGCTCTGGCCTCCCCTCTGTAGTCCCCCTTTACATCCTTTATTTGGAAGGTGTAACCACCTTGATTATTTGACATATTTGGCTGGAGCGTAATCACAAGATCTTCCTGGATATGAAGCTTCAGGTGCGACGAGTTTGGACAAGAATTTTGGGGGTTCTTTAGGAGATTTTGGCAGCCAAATGCGATCTTTTGGTCCCTGTGGATCCTGGGGACATTGGTGTGGTTCAGCACTTGGGTCTTCTAGTTGGTATTCAGGATGGTTCTAGGTTGAGTCTTGGTCGAGGTTCTAGAGATAGAATTATGAGAGATGGGCTTTGGAGGCCACCTCCTTTTGGGGTACTGAAGATTAATACCGATGGGTTCTCTAGAGTTAATCTTGGTCATGTTGGGGTTGGTGGCATTGGTAGAGATAGCTCTGGAGTTGTGTTCTTTTTCTCAGAGTATAGAGGTAAGCACTCTAACAATTTCATGGAGGCTCTGGTTATTCTCTTGGCTCTAAAAAGGGCTTGTGCCCTTGGTTGGAAAAGGGTAATTTGTGAATCCGACTCTCAGATTGTGATTGACTTGTTGAACAAGTGCCAGTTAGAAGATGTGAACTGGCAGTTGGCAGTGATGGTTAGACAATTATTTTTATGAGTGGAGTTTTGGATTCTATCACTTTTTGCCATATCCCACGAGAGTGGAATAAGGTGGCTAATGCTCTGGCTAAATGGGACTGTAGAACTTGAGGATCTGGTTATGGAGGATATGAGACGTTGCTTGGGAGTCACTTGATAAATCTGTTGTTGGTTTTTGGCCCCTAGTGGCTTGGTTATAATTTTGGTTTTGTACTGGTTTTTGATTCAATACAATTTTTACCCTCTTTTTATTTAAAAAATAATAATAGAAGTTAATAATGAATCTTAATGATAATAATTGGAGCAAAATTATTACAAAAATACATTGACACTTTTAATTTTACTAATTAATAAAGGATGTGGTTTATAATATTATATGGTTGCCATCTTATAGATTCCCATTTATAAACCTGAAATTCTATTGCAGTGGCTAATGCAATGCAATAAAAGATATATATTCCATAATTCATGGGATATACTCTCATTTTTATTTATTCTTTATATCTCTATTCTCTTAAAATGTCTTTAATTTTAAAACTTTTTTTTTTCTATTTTTCTACGTTTTTAAATATTTAAATCATAATTTAAAAATAAAATCTTATACTTTTCACATGCCAATTTTTTCCTCAAATTTTATTTGTTGCTACAACACAAATGCTATCCATATATCCACAACACATGTTATGTATGTGTTATATATATATATATATATATATATATATATATATACACTCAAGATGGAGATCCATGTTCGAATCTCCAAAGTGACATCTTAAATTGGAATTCCAAGTGATGGCGCTTGGACTTCTATTGTGGCTTCTATGATAAATGAAGTTGATTAAGTGGTTTCTAAGTTGAATATGTTAAAGGGGAGGATGTCCTCTTTGTGACATATATTGGTGTGGGGCTGGCCTATATATAATATATCACAACACACAATGACACATATGTTATGTATGTGGTATATGTATGCTATTATATGTATGGTTTATCTCATAAGATATCTTAAAAGAATTTATTAGATGGAAACAAGTATATGGCCTAAGGTTGTTTTCAATGAGATCGTCAATGACAAAAGTCATAGCTGAAGCAAAACAAGTGGATGAACAAATGAAATATTTATTTGAATGCTTGTCCTAGTGACAAGAAAAATATCAAGGCATTTGCCATAGAGAAATTTCACAAGGATACGCGGGAAATAATTTTACAAAGAAAAAAAAGTATTACCTATTTGCCATAGAGAAATTTCACAAAGATACGTGGAAAAGAATTTTACAAAGAAAAAAAAAAATTACCTTTAAGAATTTAACCCCGCATGTGATCATTAGCAAAAAAACAAAAAAAAAACAAAAACAAAAACATACATAAGGATGAAATCTCTTGAAGTGTGAAAGATTCTAATTGCTCTAGAAATAATTCACATCGGCTTCGATGTGAAACCGGAAGGTGGGGTTGATGCTAGTCTACCCAATTTATTTATTGAGACAGTTAAAAAATTGAACTTATAATCACTTTGAATAAGAAAAGAAATGGAAGGCAGAAGGCGTAGCTGGCTGTCCAATGGACTACTTTTTTGTCTCTTGGATGCTGAAAGTTATTCTACTATATTCTATATGGCATATTCATATAATGCATCCATATAAGTTATCCGCCAAAGATGGTGCAGCGTATGTTGGGGTACTATTCACCTAGGATCTTTTGGTCTCTTCAACAGAAACAAATGCAGTTGTACTCACGGCCAAATATGGAATTGTCATTGGATCCCTTGTTGAGTTTAAATCGATTCTGGGAAACCAAGAAAAGGCCCTCTTTAGAGGCCTACAATGCAAACCAGGAACGTGATCAATGCCATTTCCTTTCTTCTGCTCAATACTGCTGCTCAGGGCAAGGCCGAGAAGAAAGAGGATGAAACCGTGGAGATGGAGGATATTAGATCCAGTTATAGTAATTAGAGTTTCTATAATAGTTGTTTTTTTAATTCTGATATATAGAATATATTGAGGGTAGCACTGTGGATTATTCCATGAATCTCATGCTTTGTTTACCATTTACCATCTAACAATAAACATATCCTTCACAGGAAACATTGCATCGTTATGCGCGCTGCTCCTGATAACCAAGGACAACCTTCAGAGAGAACATTGCATCACTTTGCTGTTGGTGAAGATGGTACGTTAGGATAGAGTGTATAAACAAGAATCCTCTTGTAGCCAACCATTTTTATCTGAGTTAATTGTCACCATTACTTTTGAAACCCACTGACTAGTACAGTGCAGCGTACACAACAAATCAAAGTCCGTGGGCACTATACTAAATTGTTGTTGAAAAAAATAACTATCTTGAGCAAACCAACATTTATCTAATTCGAGATGCCCGTATGATAAAATAGACTGTCACAAATTCACTTTTAGGATCATATCTTAGCTTTCCGTTTATCACATGTTTATTGCACTGATCACCACTAACATAAAAAAGACTGCTAACTTTTATTTCTTTGATAAATATATTGATACAGAATCATATAGAATGTACCTCGTTAGTATTTACATAGCTTGTTGATTATGGGACTCACAAAATTCTGTTAGCAGTCTCTCGTCAACATTGACAGGAAGCAAGAACTTCCATGCAATACAATCTTTTACGTAGCCGTAAAAGATAATTTATACAATCTTTTACCTAGCAGAAAAAAATATTTGCCAATGTTTCGGTATTTTTCCGACTATTTTTATGTCAAGAAGCAACTCCCAATGCTAAAAAGAGCTAGCCCTTACGGCAATTCTTGACATCTTAATCTGTAATTGTACAGGCCTTGAAAGAAAATGATGACAGTTAGCAACGATTACAAGAATAATTCGTATCCAAGCTATAATACATTTAGCACCACTGCAAAGTGTTCTCAGCATTGTCCATCTCCTGAGACTCTTTCCCATACTCCTCGTAACTACAAAATTTAGCTTCCCTGCAGTCAGCAAGTAAATAAGTTAATGATACCAAGATATGCTGGTGATATTTATTAAAAAGGTTCCTTGGAACAAATAATGCTTACATAGTACAAATGTTCACCGCTACGCTCCCGCTCTAACACAGAATTTGCCACAGATACCTTAAAGATTAGAGTTGGAGCTTAGATAACATCCAAAAAAATCATATGGCACTACTGGAAGCTAGTGTGGATAATTTCTTACAGACCAGCAACAACTAGCAAAAATATTTTTCATTCTAAAAATATTGACAGTTGCATGTAGTCCATAAATCGGCTTCCTCTTTTATTACTTGCAGGCAGAAGTAGTCCATAGAGTGTCCAAAAAGAACCTTAGCCTAAAATTTTCTGACTAGTCTCCCCAAACCATGTCATCAAGGTGTGACAATCGAAAGTTCTTGCAAGACACTTGAAGCTCATGGTGCAAGTACAAGGGCTTTAATTGCCCCTTGACCATTTGCAGCCAACATTGTGGGGCTCCTGCTCTTCCAAGTAACGGCACTTATAAAATGTGATGTTTTCGGATCACTGTTATCCAGATCCGGACTGTCAAATTTGTGACAAGCAGCAGCCTTTGAAATAGCCTGCAGTTCAAACCCTACATCAGACTATTTTTGAAAGAGGAATATAGCTGCAAGCATGGTAAGTAACACACAGTGTGCGAATAAAATACTACCACATACCTTGTGGTATACAAACACCTCATTCGTTTCACTGCCACAAGCTATGTATTCACTGTTGACTGTAAGCCCGACAAAATTCTTCTCATTAGTATGTCCCTTGAATGTGCGCACCTGAGAGTATATAAATTTGTTATTAGGCATGTTAGAGAACCCAATACAATCTTGGACTCACTTCCAGTTCCAATAAAAGCCAAATGCCATGAAAGGTGAGAAAGGTATGTTTGTGAGTGCATACTTGAATACATAAACATTAATTTATCATCATTTTATGCACTGCAATTTGTCCATTTAAAATTTAGAACCTAAGTCCATTAAAATATTTGATAAAAATAGAAACCAAATAAATGAACCAATAAATGGGAATAAAAGTTTGAAACCATTAATTATTGCAACACCTAGGCTTCAATGGTTAATGCATGGGAATTAACTAAAAGGCAAGATTAATCCAGCAGCGCAAGAATATAAACTTATCTTCTCTGCTTTTGAGAAAAGTAGCATTGCCTGCTTTATGGCATGTGTCCAAATTGGACCCCATTTTCAGGGATTTTGTAAGTCTACGTTAAATTTCATGAAAGTTTGTTGCTTTTTATAACTTTGTATTCCATCTTTCAAAAATAAATAATTGCATATTGCTAGAGAACCCTCATAGCTATGTCATATGTTAGAAAACTGGCACAACATTGGCTAGAAACTGGAATCATTATGGGACCAGCATGCATTGTAATTTGTTTCAATAAACAATGAGGTCACATATTCCAGAATGGATATGGTTGATAGCAGAACCTCTAGCCTATGTGTGGTCCTGGTGTTAGAATTTCTCCCTGATGCTTGCCATTCAAAATAAATACCCACTTTGGATGCAGCTCCCAAGAATGCGAACAAATTTATCAAACTTGCATTACGAAGGTTGCAAAACCTTTTTGCCTAAATTTTAACTTTGAGAGGTAATTCTTTTCAATTAACCCCAACACAAGTGTGTTCATGGAAGTGAATTTTAGAAGGCAACTTCTTGTATAGATGCCTTCTCAACGGTGGATCTGTCCATGTCATATTCCAAGTTGTTTTGGTTGTCACTCCCTTAGTAAATTGATTAAAAACTTTCCATAAGAATGTAAAAACCAAAACAAAAGCAAAGAGTCTACAAAAGAAGAGATACAGACACATCAAAGAAAGACGGGTTACAAGAAAAGTGAACAAGATTTCAGAATTGAAACAGTCAAGGAAAACATAAAAGCTAGAGATAAAGAAAAAATAATTCCAGATTTTAAGCAGAGGTGGTCACTGTGAATCTACTGCACAGAAGAAATTGGGTAAAAAAATCCACTGCAATACAAAGCAGAAGCCATCAATTCACAAATGCTGAAGAAAAGCACGATTGTTTGAAAGGTATGGCAGGTTATTTGGCATTTCTGGTCTCCGATTGGCAATAGTGACAAAGAAGCTCTTACTACTCAAGCATCAACTAGATGATAGTTTTGCACGATGTTTCTTGTTATGATGTTAATGGTGCTTCAAAGAAATTGAAAGAGCCCTGATAAATTCTACTATCTGGAATATTCACATTAATGTTAATTTTTCTTTAAGAACTTGAAATCTTCAACTCCTGATTTTAGATATTGATGAACACTGCTTGCACAGATAGTTTCCTGGTATAAACTGTGATGGGCTAGGTGAGCCTGTTTGTTCTGTAAAACCTTGGTCATCTCTTTTGTTCATATCTGTGTTGCCAGAAACCAGAAACCAGGAGGCACCAGCAATGGTAACACAATGGAAAATGAAATTTAAAAAGGTTGAATGAAAGAACTAAGTATATATATATATCCAATCTTAATAACCACTATTTCCCTCTGTTAAACTATAATTAAAAATAAAAAATAAAACTCCCCAACCTTATATGTGGTCGCCTGGAGTAAAGCAGTGGAATGAACTTCAGCTAATTTCTTGAAAGGTTTCCGGGGATTCAGCAACTGGAATTTTTTCTTTCCAAATTGATCTCTCCCCACGACAGACACAGCTTTTACTTGCCTATAAGCAGTTTTCCATATTGGTACAGTAGATATTGGATTGGCAATCATTTTACCTACAACTCCAGAGTTGTCAGGCCAGAAAATGGTTGTCATTTGTAATGCTTTCTCTTTTGAGCATGTATGTTGTATATGAAATGAATCCAGAAATGAAAACCTTAGAAAAAACAGTGATTGCTGCAGCTTTTCTGTTGCAGACAGGAACTATGTCATGGCTGCCCCAGATACAGCCATTCAAAATGAAAATGGTTTGTTGTCAATTAAAATGGGAAATGGGTATATCTGTATCATTTCTGGTAACATGGGTTTATAAAGGGCAAGTTGTTGGGTAACAGTTATGCAAACACAAACATTATAGGATTTCTGTGCAATATGCCAGAAAATGCAGTGTGCAATTAGAGATAAACCCTCTCCTGGGGCTAAATGGGTCCTATGACACTTTTATCTTTGATGGGATAGGGATAGAGTTGAAGCCTATGTCGCAGTGTAATGTCCCTTTCTAGAACATTTCCTATTTTTGCCTTAAACAATAATCCTAACTCAAAATAATAATTGTATACTATTTATAAATATTACTTTATATAAAATTATGAATTTTATTATAATATTCAGCTTTATAATTTTATGAATAATTCTGAGAATGGACCTTATCTTGGTTTTTATGCTATAATCTTCCTTCAAACTTGCAGCTATGAATGTCTCTAATGTCTACCCAAGTTAGGAGTTTTCATCCACTAACTTACTAAGAAAAGTTAAGGGTTTTCATCCTTAAATCTCTTAATTTTCCTTGGAGGGGTTTCATCCTCTTTAGCTGTAATATTTACTTGCAATGTCACATAATATTCATTTTCCCATTCCTTCTCAATGAATTGACCTCCCTTTATACCTTATTGTTGAAGGAGTCACAACTTTTCATACCATCGCCTCCTTTGGTAAAACATATTTTAATTAAACTATTTTTATCTCCAAACTCTAGCACCACTTCATTAACTTTATTAATATTATCTCCAATTATTATTCCCAGCGATTTTAATTTCTGGGCGCTACTATGGGTTTCTAGTGGCCCATACTGCTGTAGAATATGTTGAAAAGGATTTTGGCGGGGGCATGACACTTAGTCTCTAGACAGCAGAAAGAAGAGAGAAATTACATTCAAGATTGACCAAAGTAGGTCAACAAGACTCAAAAATACAACCAATAACAATTGCATTGGGAGCCAAAAAGAAGTTCCAACTCTAAATAACAAAGAAGCATAGTTACCTCGAGACTCATACCCTAACTAACCCTTGGTACTTGACTTCTATTAGACTCAAGGAACACTGAGAGGGGAGGGGGGGGTGAATCAGTGTTCAGCAAATTTAAACTTTAAATCCAGATCTTAAACCATTAACAACATTTCAACAAAAGAGAAGTTGCAAGCACAAGAAGAAGATTAACAGCACACCATAACACCAATATTTTTACGTGGAAACCCTGTTAGGGGAAAAACCACGGTGGAGATTAGTCCACAATTATACTCTGTTAAAAGTATGAATAAAAGGGAATGCACATGCATTCAGGCACACTGCCTAGAGCTCACTGCTCAAGAAGCACATTGCTTACAGGAAGGCTCACTGCCTTACAAAATGTTTGAGTTACAACAAAAGGTTGAACTGAGAGGATAGCATCTCCAAATGCCTGGATTCAGTTCCAGTGAAGCTCAGTAGACGATCTTCAGCCCTTCTGACTGATTCTGTATTTCTGCTTTGCTTTTCTCTATTTTTCTGCCCTTTTGAAACTATGCATAGATCGCTCAATCACCCTTCTAATACTTGCACACACATCTGTTATGCTCTTCACACACATTTGCACACTTTCACACACCTTTTTTTTCACACAAAATGAATTACCGATCTCATATATATATATCTGCTAACAAAGATTTCATCGCTTCAAGTCGGCTTTAAGAAAACATGAAATATCCTTCAATGGTCGGCTCAAATCACAAATTAAATTTAATGCGCACCTATCAAAGTCGGCTAAGACATAGCTATGACCCAACACAAAATAACCAACACAAGAAACAATTAAACAATTACTCCTTATACATTTGTGACATGCGACATTCACTAAGTCGGCCACAATGAGCAAATAAACAGAAAAACATCCTGCCGGATCTCCAAGCTCGTACACCGATTAATGCAACATCACAAATCTTGACAATGAGATAACATATATGCATAACGACCTATCCTAGGGATCCACAACACAAAATGATGATCCGGTGAAGCATACCGATCGACTAACTGATTGGATACCCTGTTCTTTCTGCTTTCTGCCGGTAGAACACTGTTCTCTACATTTGCTGCCGATATGAGCAAATTCTGATCTGCGGACTGAAGGGATGACTTGAGTTGCTATCAATGACAACACTAGAAGCCACATGCCATCAAACAAGCCATATGCCAACAATTTCCCCCTTTGGCATTGATGGCAACACTTTGTGAAAAATGACTAAGTGTCAGAATTCAAAATTTCAAAACTCAAACTCCCTCTTAGAATGATAAAACATTTTTCACCACTCTCCTCCCCCTTTGACATCGATGACAAATATATTCTTCACTAAGCTCTCTCCCCCTTTCAAAAATTTAAAATTTGAAGTACAACTGCTACTTAAGTTAGAAAAATAACTTGTACTTATCTTTCATACCCGGAAGAAATTTCTTCCATGCTTCTACAAAAATCCCAATGATTAAGATCATGCTATTATTCTCAGATGTCTTGTTAATAATTTGAATGAGGGATTTCGGAATTGTAATTACTTCTTCTAGTTTTTCTCCTTTCCTCAAAACCTCAATCAGCTGCTCCAACCTGCATTCAGTTAGATCCTTGACTTTCCAAAAGGTGTCCACAAGATTGTTTCTAGCAAAGTGGACTTTTGCATGCTCAGACTACAATTCCTGAATCTTTTTCTTGACTGCTCCATCCTGGTCTTGAAACATACTGAAATCTTGACCACTTTTGATCAACTCAACTTCAATTTGCTCCAGCTTTTCCTTATACCTCCCAACAACATGAGGCCACCAAAGACAATAGTTGTAGATGCTATTAGCTGAATTAATGCATTGCCTCAACTCATTCATTTTCTTTTTCAGTTTGGTAAGGGACAGCCTAAACTACTCCTTCAGATGTAGAATTGCTTCTTCCTCTTTCCTGTCTGGAGACGCAGATATCATAGCTTCCTTGATGCATTCAATTAATTCTTCTGGAAAAACATTGTGCAAACTCTCCAAACCAATGTTATTATGCACAAAGTAAGAACTCAATGTGTTCTCAATCAGGTCCTGCTCATATGAGGGTCTCTCCAACCATAAGTCAACAATTCTCTTCATCCCATCTTTTTCTTGAATAAGCTGCAATATCTTAGCTTTAAATAAGGCATCATCTTCTTCACTTCCTTCTGCCATCAACACATCTGGTTCATCCCTAGGAGTGTACTCATCAGATTCCTCATCAGGTATATCTACAATTAACTGTTCTTTGCCTTTTTCTTCAGTTCTTGGGGACATATGTGCCAGAGGGGTGTACACAGCAATTTCTTGTGCTCTCTTCTTCTTCCCCAACACTTCACCGGAAGAAGATCCAACTTCAAGCATCTTTATCGGAAGGGGAAAGTTAACTTCTCCAAACTTCCCTAGCAATTCCTCAAAGAAATTTGCATATAATTGCTCATAATTTCCCAAAGAATTAGAATGTTCAAAAGTTTGCTTACAAACCGGTTCAGTTTCCTTCCATACCACATTATCATTCTGAGGCAAGCAATTCAGAAAATACATCATGATACATATGATCAAAGTACCAAACCTGAAGGGGTAATTTGCTTCTTTCGTCAATTGCACATTTTCCATCAACTGATCCTTCAACAATCCACACAGATCAAAGTCTTCATCTTCCATTATCATTTTGTGAGCGATATAAATTGTGCCTACCGAAGTTGCGCCTTCCCTGTTTCTGAAGAAATTTTTGTATGAAATCCCATGTGCAATGTACCTTGTTATTGGATCTTTGATAGTTGAAATTACTAGAGCCCTCTGATCTCTTGTCAGTCCGGTTAGGGTTTTGACTTCCTTGTTCCGAATCGACTTCTTTTTTCGGAATATCCCCACCATTGCATAGACTAGTTAAATTTCTAATCACATCCTTCGAAATAAGATAGGGTTCATCCAAAGTTAGAATGTCCTCATTCAATCTGTTCAGGATAAACCTGACCACTTCCGCGTTGACGAAACAAGGAAACTCATTCCAGATGTCCAAACTTTTATGTTTCGCACCTTCAAGCCACTTCAATTCATCGGTTGGCAACAAATTTCTCACAGCCCTAATCTTTCCATTGCTATACTCATTCAAATTCACCATTCATTCAAACTTGCTATACAGAACAAGTTTTTCTACTGAGAACAAAATTCGAAATTCTACAAGCAACTGAAATACCTGATGAATTCGCTGTTGAATTTGCTTTACTCCATTGAAATTTTGCTGCAGAGGCTCTCCTTTTGTTCTTCTTCAATGCAAGGTGACAAATGAGGGTTCCAAATACCCTTTTATAACTTCGCGCACCTAACCTTTTTTCCACATTAAATATTTTTCCCTAGGAGTTTTGGGTACTCTGTTTTCTTAGACAACCAAATAAAAATTTGTCTGCAGACCTTGTACTTCTCATGTTTCTGCATAAGCAATCACTGATGCATTTGCAAACTTTTATCACAACTACTGACAATTTCTTGCATTCCTGTGCCAGCTACTGACAGGGGGACAAAGGATTTTTCTTGAAAGACTCCCCCTAGGCCAATGGCCTGAGATCAATTTCCGGAGGAATTACCAAAAGAAGATTCTGGTGCGGACTTATTCCCTTCATCAGAGTCACTCTTCCTTACCCATGTTTTCTTTATCTGATCTCTAATCTCTTCCATAGTCACTTTCCCTTTTCCTTTTTCATCTTTCTGTGAGATTTTTCCCTTGTATACCAGACCTCTTCTATCCATGTTTCTGTTCCTACAGAATCTTGCAATTGTAACACATCGGATTTCTTTGTCTAGACCATTCATTCCATTGATTTCCCTTTGACCTGCATTGATTAGCAATGTGCCCAATTCTTCCACAGGTGTAGTATTTAACATTCCTTACACTGACAGACATACTTTTGCATTCAATTGACTTATGACCAAACTTTTTGCAACTAAAACACTGACCGGGAAATGATGGACTACTTGAATTTATTTTACTTCTACACTGAGAAGCCATATGACCAAATTTATTACAAGCAAAGCAGTAACCATTAAACTTCTGAGCATTGGGTTGTCTTACCGGATACCTTCTGCCTTTGTTCATCTGATTTCTTTGTCTGGAATCCTTATGTTCAGATCTGGAGCTTTCTTCCTTCTCATATCCAAGACCTCGCTTATCATTTGCATCCTTCTGTCCTTTAGTCAGCTCATCAAGCTTAGCAGAATTAGTCCTAAACTTCTCCTTGTACTCATTTGCAGTAGTAAGTTCATCTATGAGAATAACTATCTGTCTTTCAAGCTCTTGTTCATTATTTCTAGATTGTTGCACTTCAATCTCCAGCTGAATGAGTCCACTATTTACTCTTTTGCATTCTTCAGACTTTTCTTTTAAAGACTATGCCAGATTCTTCTTCCTTTCTTCAATCTCCTTAATTAGCTTCATTGCCACAGATTCCATCTCAAGCTTTAGAGTAGCATTGTCCCTAGCAAGCTTTTCACATTCTTCAGTTATTTCTTTTAGGGTCTGATTTAGGTGAACATCTTCCAAGCTTTTATTCCCTTTTTGCTTCAGCTGATCACAAAGTTCCTTCCTCTTTTCTCTTGACTCATTGATTTTATCCTTCAATTATTGAATGAATTTTTCGGCATGCACAAGATTTTCTTTTAATTCCACGACTTTTGCTTTAGACTGATCAAGATCATCAAGTGCCACCATACGCTGTTGTTGAAGACCACCAGAGTCCATTGCAATTCAAGATCCACCTCAAGCTGTTAAACTTCTACAGAGGAACTTGCTTTGATACCAATTGTTAGACTCAAGGAACACTGAGAGGGGGGCGGGGGAGAGGGTGAATCAGTGTTCAGCAAATTTAAACTTTAAATATAGATCTTAAACCATTAATAGCATTTCAACAAAAGAAAAGTTGCAAGCACAAGAAGAAGAAAAACCACAGTGGAGATTAGTCCACAATTATACTTTGTTAAAAGTATGAATAAAAGAGAATGCACATGCATTTAGGCACACTGCCTAGAGCTCACTGCTCAAGAAGCACACTGCTTATAGGAAGGCTCACTGCCTTACAAAATGTTTGAGTTACAACAAAAGGTTGAACTGAGAGGATAGCATCTCCAAATGCTTGGATTTAGTTCCGGTGAAGCTTAGTAGATGATCTTCATCCCTTCTGACTAATTCTGTATTTCTGCTCTGCTTTTCTCTGTTTTTCTACCCTTTTGAAGCTGTGCATAGATCGCTCAATCACCCTTCTAATACTCGCACACATCTGTTATGCTCTTCACACACATTCGCACACTTTCACACACCTTTTTCTTCACACAAAATGAATTACCGATTTCATATATATATCCGCTAACAAAAATTTCATTACTTCAAGTCGGCTCTAACAAAACATGAAATATCCTTCAATGGTCGGCTCAAATCACAAATTAAATTTAATGCGCACCTATCAAAGTCGGCTAAGACATAGCTAGGACCCAACACAAAATAACCAACACAAGAAACAATTAAACAATTACTTTATACATTTGTGACATGCGACATTCACTAAGTCGGCCACAATGAGCAAATAAACAAAAAAACATCCTGCCGGATCTCCAAGCTCGTACACCGATTAAGGCAACATCACAAATCTTGACAATGAGATAACATATATGCTTAACAACCTATCCTGGGGATCCACAACACAAAATGATGATCCGGTGAAGCATATCGATCGACTAACTAACCGGATACCCTGTTCTTTCTGCTTTCTGACGGTAGAACACTGTTCTCTACATTTGCTGCCGGTATGAGCAAATTCTGATTTGCGGACCAGAGGGATGACTTGGGTTGCCATCAATGACAATACTAGAAGCCACATGCCATCAAACAAGCCATATGCCATCAGTCTTCTATATTGGAAACTCGTCCCCATCTTAGAGACTCATTTGAGGAAATCTCTAAATGTTAAGGGGACTTAAAATGAAACTTCTTTGTGTCTCTATACATCTCCCAAAACCATCCCTTGAAAATTGAGAAATTTCCAATAGAGGTTTCTAAGATATATCATAGAAATAACATTGGGTTTTCCTATAGTGCTAAAACATAGTTGACAAAAGCTAAAACTAAAGAAGACTCGTAATTTCTATTTTTTAACATAAAAATTTACAGTTCTTTTGTACCAAATTTTTTTCCTATCAAATCCCAAAGAGGTAATGGTATGAAGAGAAACAATAACCAGGTAATGGTACCAAAAAATTGAAGTTTTATCAATTGATTGAAAATATAGTAGTTCAGTATTGTTTCTGGATTTGATTGTGTTAGAACATTTTTGCATCAATGTTTCAAATTAACCCATTTACATAATATTGTCATCTCTGAGGACCCCCAAACCATGTTTAAAAAAAATTGTAATTCACCTTCCAATATCTCAGTCTACCATCACCAAATGAGTATGATTTAAAATTTACTTGTTTACATCTTGAAAAAGACTATCAAATATCAATATAATTAATTTTTGCTTTCATATTGACACACACACACACACACATATATTTGCGATCTCCAAGTACCAATCTCCACTTTTTTTGAAAATGATGCATCAATACCTATCCCTACCTCTCATCCTAGTACTGATCCCTGACTCCTAGTAACTTTGGAAAGAAGACTACAAGATAAGAGCCCATAATAACTTGGTAAACAGCTATAGTGGGTAGATCAAAATGGGTTAACACTAAACATGGCTATAGATCATAGATATAAAACTTGCTAAAATTGCAATTACTTGTAAGTTGTTGAGGGCACAAAGTAACTTGCCCACTTACTTATGGTTGAGTTCTAACAAGTATTCACTGTTACATGGTGAGTCCATTAAAGACTCACTTGACATGGTCTACATGTAGAAATACAGAAAAAATGTGGGTTTTTTCCTTTCACACCCTCCCTCCTTATTCACACAACAATCATTTACCTTTTGATTATCTTCTTGTGGCAATTTTATGTAATTGTGGACGCCAAAATTTTGAGATTTTGTAGGGTCCCCTTCTTCGACCTAGGTGTTTGAACCCTTTAACCTATTTCATTCCCATAGGCTAAATCAAGATTTTTGGAGAGGGAATAATTTAATTAATTAAATATGGCCTCATCTAATTACCTTTCGGGCAACTAGTATTTAATTAATTATGTTTGTTTAAATATTAAAGTGACTTAAAAGGAGCTAAAAGTAAAATAATATAGTCACTTTATGAGGAGTTATAAGCTAAGTTACCGGTTCGGTTTTGGGTTCGGGTTTGGGTTTGAGAACCCGGTTCGCTGGTTCGGGAATTTTTTTTTTTTGGGTTTGGGTTCGTTTTGGGTTCGGTAATACAAAAACATATAAAAATCAGAAATATATACATATTTGCAGCAGTAATTAAGTTCAGAATACACCACCATATTAATAGTCAACTAACATAGCAAAAATACACCACCACTTGATACTCAAAAGTCAAATGTCATGATATAGAATTATAAATTAAAGTTCAAACTTCAAACATAAAAATGTCAAGTGTTTACAATCAGCCATTAATAATTATTAATTATTGATCATTGATCAATCTGAATCATATGGGTCATCAAAAAAAGCAGCATCATCAGCATCATTAGATGCTACATTTTGTGTAGAACCACAAATAGCATTAGTGGCACTCGCACAAGCACTACTACACTAACACTACCGCTCTCATGCTCAGTAGTAGCTGCTTCAGGCTGATAGTCATCATCAATATCAAGTGCAGCTAAGTGACTTGTGGAAGCATCCAAGTCAAGCTGCTTTGGCTCAATATCCCACCTCCTTGTGTCTCCTTCTTTGTAAGAACTATGTTTGTGTGTAAGGAGGCGCAAGTTTGAATGCACATACACCAAGTCCTCAGCCTTTTTTGAATGTAGCCTATTGTGTTTTATTGAGTGGATGAAGGAGTATGTGCTCCAATTCCTCTCAGAAGAGGATGAACTAGCAACCTATTAAGACCAAATTAAATTAATAAATAGTTAAGAGTTACAAAATTTAACTAAACAAAATTATTAATTAAAATTAAAATTACAAATATAAATTATAAAACTTACTTGGGATAAAACTTTTATTGCAATAGGTTGGAGGTGCATGTATTCTTGCCCATGGAAGTACCACCAACTATGAGCATCCACCCTGCACTTGTCTCGAAGAGCATCCATATTCTGATCAACACTCCCAGAGCATGCAAAAGCCATAAACTCAGCCCTCACTCGATCACGTTGGTCACGATCAGTGAAGATTCTACGAATTGCTGCCTTGTACCCTTGGGCCACTTCACCATCCCTATATGGAGCAACTCTTGATGAAGTAGAAAGTATCTCAGGACTATAATATTTGGGACTCAATGCAAAAGCGAGAAGATGCAAGGGAGTGGTCATTTTGTTCCATCTATCAACCATGATTTCTTGTAGCTCTTTGAAGAATTTTTCTTCAGGATCTTCCTCTTTTGCATTGATGATGGATCTCATCTTCTCAATCATTGAGTCAATACCATCATATACTTCGCCCAAACAAGGTCTATCCAAGTCAGTGTAACGGATCATGCTCAGTATGGGCTCGGTGAAACTGACGAGATACTCAACACGATCCCACCAACCATCATCTAGGATCCTTTGCTTGATCCTTGAAATATACCGAGCCAATTTTTTCAATTTTTCAAAGGCAAATTACAATGAATCAAGCACCCGTTAAGGTTAGTCAGAAAACCAAAACGATGCTGAAAGTAACTCTAACCTGAATGTACACCAGGATCCCGAAATGGGCAAGGTGTGAGCATTGGTCAGAGGGTCTCAAAAGTAAATGCTGGAAAGAAACTCTAACCACGAGATGCGCCGGCGAGCGACGAGCATTCGGTCAGAGGGTCCCTATCTATTGCAATACTGGAAAGAAGCTCAACACCAAGCATGTGCTACTCAGTCCATGATAGACAAGAGGCGACCATATGGCGGAGACTTTGAATTTACAAGCAAATTAAGAAAATAGGCGGCAAGCCAGCCTCTTCCACTTATTCAGTGGGCAGATACAAACATTGAAAATTGCAAGAATATTAAAGATGCTGACAGTACTACTGTACAGCTTACAATATGTGGAAAGTGCTTGCAATATCAAGTAAATATAGCTCTTTAACCTTAGCAATGATAAGTATGTCTTTCTCAATGTTTTCCCAAAGCTTCCTATCACTTCCCAACTCAAGAACCACTCAAAATGCGAACTGATATGACTGTCACAAAGTCTGAAAACTGGTAAACAGCAACACAGAATTAATTTGAAATGATCACAACTCTCACCCTTCTCACCCGATTGACTCCAAACGAAATGCAACAGCCCTCTATGATCAAGGCGCCCAAGGGAGTACCAGAAAACAGACCCAATACACAGTATTTAATTTTATCTTGAATCCAATGCAAGTACAAAATGTACGGCCCAAGGAGAAGGGCGATTTCTTCATATAAAAATCAGCACTTTATTAAAAATTATGAAACTTCACAAATATAGGCGCCTTCCCTAGACAAATGCAAATGCGAAGCACCCAGAATGCAATCTTTTTGTATTTTTGGAATATGAATGAAAACAGCAGTTTAGCTATGAACTCAGCAACTTCTGAAAATGACATAAAAATGCAAACAACTGAACTACCAATGCAATTACTCTCTACAAGCATACCTCACTACAAAATGCACTCAAACACAAGAAATATCTCCACTAGGTGCTGTCTCACAAGCACGAAGTCGAGCCAAGCTAGGAGGCATTCATTCCTCGAAGCAATCCTCTCACCATTTCGGCAGCATAACTTTACTCAAGACGTTGGATGATGAAACTGAAGACCAAGACCTCCTTTTAAAGACTTGAGATGACTGTCCAGAAGCTTCTAGAAACCCAGCATTTCAAATTTTGAGTAACTCCTTTTCCCTCCAAAAGTGGCGTCCTTTTTGCCTTAGCAAATTTGACATTTTAAATTACAATAAACTCCAAGGTGGGCGTCCTTTTCTCCAACATTGATTTTTGACATTAGAAAATATAAAATAATCCTCATGGGGCGCCACCCCTTCAAAAGCCACCTTTTAAAAACAACTTAAGTTCCAACACTAGGCTAAGGGGGTCAACAGCAAAATATAACATTAAACATGCCTTTATTAAAATTAATTCAACTTATCTCTCCAAACGAGCCCCAAAGCCGAAATTGAGCAAAACCAACTGAACAACTGAAGTAGAAGGTTAATCGAGCCGAGACCAACAAGACCACTGCCAGAAATAGAATTTACTAAAAATAGTAAATTCGTGAAAGTGCTCAGAATGCCAAAATGAACACATCACCGAAAAGCTCACGAAAAACCCAGAAGGAATCCGCAATTCAAACGCCAATCCGTGAGCACAAGAAACCACCAGCCAAGAAACCCTAATTTCACCACCGGAAAGCCTACGGGTCTCCAGAATAGGCTAACGGTAAATCAGAAGAAGTCATGCTCGAGAAGGGGACATTACAGTCCGCCCTCCCCAAGATTGCTTGTCCTCAAGCAATTGTAAACTCGGATGCTGCAGAATCTCCTCATTTTCCCAAGTTGCATCCTCCATGGGCAAGTTCCTCCACTTCACCAAATACTCTCTGATTGTTCTTTTCCTCAAAGAACGCTCTCTGGAATCAAGAATCTCCTCAGGAATCAAAACTAACTGTCCTTCTTCATCCAAGGGTGGCAATTGAGATGAAGCAATAACGTTGTGCCCGAGTGCCTTCTTGAGGCGAGACACATGGAATACATTATGCACTTTGCTACTCGAAGGCAGCTCCAACTCGTAAGCTACAGCTCCCACCTTTCTGATAACCTTGAACGGACCATAGAAGCGAGGCTTAAGCTTCTCCGCTCCACTCTTCTTGAGAGTAGACTGTCTATAGGGCTGTAATCGAAGATAAACCATATCTCCAACCTCAAAAGAGCGCTCAACACGCCGCTGATCAGCGTACATCTTTTGCTGATTCTGTGCAATCTGCAAATTGTTCTTCAAGGATTTCAATATATCTTGACTTTGCTGTAACATATCCTTGGCTAGAGGGGCTTTGCTTTCTCCAAACACCAAATCTGCAAAGCTAGGGGCCTCATAACCATAAAGAGCCATGAAAGGTGACATCCTTATCGACATGTGGAAGGAGGAGTTGTAGCAGTATTCTCCCAAGTGAAGCCATTTCACCCATGCCCTTTGCTGTTCTGAAACATAATTCCTCAAATATCCTTCCAACCATTTGTTTACTATCTCTGTTTGCCCATCCGTTTGAGGGTGATAACTAGTGCTCGGAGTAAGCACTGTACCACTCATTCTGAAAACCTCCTGCCAAAAAGTGCTTAGGAACTTGCTGTCCCTATCACTCACAATGTTTCTTGGCAACCCATGCAACCTAAACACCTCATGAAAAAACAGATCAGCAACTTGAGCTGCTGAAAATGAGCTGGTGATGGCAAAGAAATGAGCAAATTTTGTCAATCTATCTACCACAACATAGATACAATCTTTTCCTTGAACTTTGGGTAACCCAGTGATGAAGTACATTGAGATGCTCTCCCATTTTTGGTTGGGAATGGGGAGAGGTTGCAGCAGACCAGCTGGAAGTGTATGCTCACTTTTATTCATCTGACAAATAGGACACTCCTGAATGTATCGCTGAACTTCACTCTTCAACCCTTTCCAAGAAAACCTTTCTCGGATCTGCCTATAAGTCTTGAAGAATCCCTGATGACCAGCAAGTGGTATATCATGAAATGTCAACAAAATCTTCTTCTTGAGCTTAGAATCAGCCACCACAAAGATTCTCCCTTTGTATTGTATCAGCCCTTCAACTACCTTGTACCTTTCATCATGAAAAGTACCCTCCATAATGCTGGTTGCGAACTGATCTTTGGCATAATCAGCAAGCAAGGTATTCTTCCAATCAGCAGTAAGCTCACATAATGAGCTCAAATGAGGTCTTCTGGATAATGCATCAGCCACTATGTTGTTTTTGCCCTTGACATACTCAATGTCAAAATCGTAAGCTTGAAGCTTACTCACCCACTTCTGCTGTCTTTCGTTCAAATCCTTTTGATGCATGAAATGCTTGAGACTATTGTGATCAGTTTTGACCACAAACTTACTCCCCACCAAGTACTGTCTGAACTTGGCTAATGCATGCATGATTGCAAGCATTTCCTTGTCATAAATAGAATAGGTCTTCTCAACTCCTCTTAATTTTCTGCTCTCGAACACGATGGGATGCTTATCTTGCATTAAAACAGCCCCAACACCTTCTCCGGATGCATCACATTGCAGCTCAAAGGGCTTGGAAAAATCTGGAATTGCAAGAACAGGACATGAACTCATTATCTTCTTGAACTTATCAAAAGTACTTTGTGCCTTTTCTGACCAGCAAAAAGCTCCCTTTTTCGTAAGGTCAGTGAGAGGAGCAGCATTCTGAGAATAACCCTTAACAAACCTTCTGTAAAATCCACAAAGGCCCAAGAACCCTTTCAAGTGAGTTAGGTTCTCAGGAGGTGGCCAATCAACAATAGCCTTGATCTTTTCTGGATCAACCTTCACACCTTCGGCACTGATGATGTGACCAAGGTAAAGCAGCTCCGTCATTCCAAATTCACATTTGGATTCTTTGGCAAACAAGCTTTCTGATTCTAGGATGTTAAGCACTTCCTCCAAGTGCTTGAGATGCTCTTCCCAAGTCTTGCTAAAAATCAAGATGTCATCAAAAAATATTAGCACAAACTTCCTCAACTGCTTCTGGAAGACTCTGTTCATGCAGGATTGGAAGGTGGCAGGAGCATTAGTCAACCCAAATGGCATGACTAAGAACTCAAAGTGACCATAATGACATCTGAAGGCTGTTTTCTCCACATCAGATCCTCTCATTCGAATCTGATAGTAGCCCGACCTCAAATCTATCTTTGAAAAGAACTTAGCTCCATGTAGCTCATCAATGAGCTCATCTATCCTTGGAATTGGATATCGATTTTTGATGGTGCTTTGATTTAAAGCACGATAATCAACACACATCCGAATGGTACCGTCCTTCTTCTTTACTAGAACAACAGCTGAGGCAAAGGGACTCTTACTAGGCCGAATGAAGCCCATCTCCAAGAGCTCCCTAATGTTCTTTTCGATCTCATCCTTTTGCTTTTTGGGGTACCGATAAGGAGTTGTGATTACTGGCTTGGCTCCTTCCTTGAGCTCTATGACATGTTCTGAACCTCGATCAGGAGGTGGTCCAGGAGGTAAATCGGCAAACACTTTACTCTTTTTAGTGAGTAAAGACTGAATATCTGGAGGATACTCTCTTTTCGTTTCAACTGGACTTGCTGGAAGAATCATGCACTCCGCAGCCCACTCCACTTGGTCATGACGTATCAACCTTGCCATCCTTTTGAATGACACAATCCGAGGACCACCATTTGACATGCCTCTCAACACCACCTTCTTTCCATCGGATTGAAATTTGAGTTCCATGGTTTGCAGATTTAAAGAGATCTCTCCAAGAGATCGCAGCCACTGAATGCCAAGGACAGCATCCGTATCTCCAATACTAACCACATAGAAGTCATCCTTGACTTCGTAATTGCCCAATTGCATTGACATGTTGGGAATCTTCTTGGTGCATGAGATGTGAAACCCATCAGCAACCATAACTCTGAAACCTTCAAAATCTTCTGTTTGCAGCCCCTTCTTTGCCACCACAACTTCGTCTATGAAGTTATGTGTTGCCCCAGTGTCAATTAGAGCAACTATACGCTGCCCCTTGATCATCCCACGAACTTTGAAAGACTCATTCTTTTGAAAGCTCGAAAGTTGAGCCAATGTACCACCACTTTCTTTTTCACTTTCGGATTCTTCTGGAGCCTTTTCTTCTTCGCTGTCCTCAAAATCAGCTTGCTGATCAGAAAAATCAGAATTGCTTTCGTCAGCTGTATAGTACTCAATTTGATGGATTTTAGCCCCCTTTGGACAAACATGATCTTGGGACCATTTTTCCCAGCAACGAAAACATAACCCCTTTCTTCGGAGTTCATTGATAGTCTCTGGATCCAATCTTGTGCCATGAGGTTTCTGCTGTTTAAACTCTTTATGGTGAGGCTTTTGATGAAGCTTTTTCCCTCTATCCCCCTTGTGAAATGATGGTTTGGAATGGAACTTTGCTTTTGGAGCAGCCCACTCCATGTTTCTAGCTTTCTTCATTGCCTCTTGTAAGGAAGGTGGATCAAAAGCTTTAATCCAACCCTTGAGTGGCTCCATCAATCCTTCGCTAAATAGGATCACTAACCTTCTCTCCGTGATTCCAATGACCATTACTGAAAGTCTTTGAAATTCGGCAATGTAGGCATCAACAGTGCCATACTGCCTCAACTGCGCCAACTCCCTGAAATGCACTTCTGGATCCTTCTTCTCGAATCTCTCAATGAGTCTATTGGTGAACTCATCGTAGGTAGTGATAGACCCATGACCTAAAGTGACTAGGCCATGGTACCACTACTCATGCGCCACCCCATCAAGGTGTAGCGTAGCGAACTTGATCGCTTCTTCTTCAGCCATTGGTCTAAGAGCCAAATAGTTGTCTAGCTTCTGTATCCAAGCTCGAGCAGAACTACTATCACTTCCATCAAAGTGGGGAAGCGTAACCTTGCTGATAGCTTGATGCAAGTCTCCTTGTGCTGGAGTTCTTCTTTGGTCGTAATTCCTCCCTTGGCCTCTATCCTTCCTTCTATACTCCATGTAATCATTGAAGGACATGTCAAGCTTGACTTCATCAGGAAGGGTGTCATATTCCGTACGGCCGATCCTCAGCCTCTCCAAAGATGAAGCATTTTCTTCTGGATCAGGATGTGGGTTTTCTGGTGCCAAAAATGTGGGTTTGAAGGGTCTAGCAGAAATGTATGTGTTGCTCACTGAAGGTTGGGCAACATGACTATTGTGCAGGTTGGAAGCACTGTGCTCACCGGTAGGCACTGTATTGTTTTGTGGAGTATTCTGACTCATTCTCCCCAACATGAGAGAAAACATATCCAACAAAGCATCCATCTTCTTATCAAGCCCTTGACATAGATTGGCCGAATTGTCTATACCTTTCCCACTGTCACCTCTGTTGCCGAAAATCCTCTCATTACCCCCTGAAGTCCTTTCACTATCCCCCATTTCTGTCTCCTGAGAAGACTCCCAATGAGCCCTCAAAACCTCTGATGCTGTCTGACCTTCTGGAGCTTGATGCAACTGTGTCTGAACTGTATCCCTCTTGTAAACCCTTGCCAAGTACCTCTGTTCTCTGTCACTCATAGAATGCTGATTTCACAGGATGGCAGGAAGCGTGGCTCTGATACCACTGAAATATACCGAGCCAATTTTTTCAATTTTTCAAAGGCAAATTACAATGAATCAAGCACCCGTTAAGGTTAGTCAGAAAACCAAAACGATGCTGAAAGTAACTCTAACCTGAATGTACACCAGGATCCCGAAATGGGCAAGGTGTGAGCATTGGTCAGAGGGTCTCAAAAGTAAATGCTGGAAAGAAACTCTAACCACGAGATGCGCCGGCGAGCGACGAGCATTCGGTCAGAGGGTCCCTATCTATTGCAATACTGGAAAGAAGCTCAACACCAAGCATGTGCTACTCAGTCCATGATAGACAAGAGGCGACCATATGGCGGAGACTTTGAATTTACAAGCAAATTAAGAAAATAGGCGGCAAGCCAGCCTCTTCCACTTATTCAGTGGGCAGATACAAACATTGAAAATTGCAAGAATATTAAAGATGCTGACAGTACTACTGTACAGCTTACAATATGTGAAAAGTGCTTGCAATATCAAGTAAATAGAGCTCTTTAACCTTAGCAATGATAAGTATGTCTTTCTCAATGTTTTCCCAAAGCTTCCTATCACTTACCAACTCAAGAACCACACAAAATGCGAACTGATATGACTGTCACAAAGTCTGAAACTGGTAAACA